>VZTA01010454.1:73249-105304 GCA_013398855.1 Mohoua ochrocephala
GGACAATTGAAGGCGTCCCTGCCCATTGCAGAGCTGGAATAAACTGAGGTTTAAGGTTCTTTTCAACCCAAATCTTTCCAGTATTCTATGACATGCACTCACTCAGAATTGGGGTGAACCTTTCTTAACATCTTCTGGATCAGAGCTGACCTGCTTCTCCTGAGCCTGGGGTGGATTATTTCAGGAAGTCTGTCCAGCCGTGAGCTAGAAACTGCTTCCAAAAGGGATGAAGAAGATGCAGCTATCATGGACAGATCATGCTTAGAGACCTTGAAAGGTTTTGGGATGCCATTTACTCTACCTTTGGGCACTATTCTCATGTCTGGAAAAGCCTCACTTCACCAGGCCACCTGCACAAAAGCACACTCAAGTGTCTCTTCCTTGACAGCCCTGTTTAACAAGATTTTCCTCTCCTGACCTGCTTCAGGTACTGTTTCTGGAGTAGCTGACATTGCTGGGCAGCAGGGATTTGCAGTGTCTTGCAGTGATCCTGTCAGTCTGGTGATGTGCACTCTGAAACGATGGTCTTTGCATCTGGTAAAAGCAGGTTAGAAGAGGAAGAAAAGGTTTGGCCTTGTTTTCATCTGAGAATACTTTTATCTGAATGCTTGGCCCAGCCACTTTCTGTTATTATTGAGGTATCCTGTCTAATTCACGTTTTTCCTTGAAAAAAAAAGTCACTTCCCCTTAAGAATATGTTATGAACTGCTGCACTTTAGCAGTGTGATAGTTCATAACAGAATCGAGAGGAGCATGAATTATTGTCAGAGCTACATTACTAATGTGTAATCTGCAGCATTGGTTAATTTGTTTTGATATTAAAGTTTTAATAGGAAATATAATTTGATTGCATTTTAAAAATAAAAACTGATTTTCTGTATTACAGAAAAATATTATGAATAATAAGCAAAAAAGGGGCTAATATAACTAGGCATTTCTATTAACAAAATGAATATGTTTCATACGCTCTCTGTGTACTAATTCAAGTCATCTGATGCCAGTTTGAGCTGATTTAACATAAACTACAGCCTTGTTCCTTTGCTCTGCATTTTGCAGCATTGCTAGCATTAGCTAGTGGATGGGATCAAAGTTTTGCAGTATCAGCCCCTCGCACACCAGTTATTGGCACTCAGTTATTAACAGCATTAACACGCTTGTCCTGCTCTCTCAACACACCATCGGGGTCTGGTCTGTATTTATAGATGTCTTCCAGTCGGACTCAGAATAACAAAAGAACCCAAACTGTGACAACAATGAGCTCTCAACCTCTTAAGTGAGTGTGGGTGGCTCATGCTGGTGGCAACTCGCAGATGGATTTGTTATTAGGATTACAGCAGGGGAGTGGCAGCTCAGCGAAGGTGCAACCCTGAGTGTGGTGAGTGCTCTGGCATGATGTCAAAATGTTAAAAAAAACCGCACTTGGTCAAATGAAACATGGAATTGTTTAGATTGGAAAAGCCCCCTAATGCCATCCAGCCCAACCATTCCCCCAGCACTGCCAAGGCCACCACTGACCCATGTCCCCAAGTGCCACAAGGGCTTTTAAATCCCTTCAGGGATGGGGACTCCACCCCTGCCCTGGACAGCTGTGCCAGGGATGGACAGCCCTTTCCATGGAGGAATTTTCCCTAATATTCAGTTTAAACCTCCCCTGGTGCAACTGAAAGACATTCCCTCTCATCCTGTCCCTGTTCCCTGGGAGCAGAGCTCGACTCCCCCCATCAGGGACTTGTGCAGAGCCACAAGGTGCCCCCTGAGCCTCCTTTGCTCCAGCCTGAGCCCCTTTCCCAGCTCCCTCAGCCGCTCCTGGGGCTCCAGCCCCTTCCCCAGCTCCGTTCCCTTCCCTGGACACGCTCCAGCCCCTCAATGTCCTTCTTGTCCTGAAGGGCCCAGAGCTGTCCCCAGGACTGGAGGTCTGGCTTCCAATGAAAGCTCTATTTTAGTCTTTTTTTCAGCAATGCTCTCCCATGGGGCCTGGGGAAGAGGCTAAGGATGAAGTGAGCGTCCTTTGACTGGCGCCTTCCAGCTTCTAATCACTGCCCAAGCTTCGTTGTATTCCATATTTAGTAACTTCCAGTGTATTCCTCCACCGTGCTAGAGCTGAGACTCCAGAGGCCAAACTGTTGCTGTGGTGGTTTTTCACCTTTAATAAGCTGCTCTGCCCCCTTGTAGCTCTGTCCTTACGCTGTGTGACCTTGTTTACAGTGGTTAAAGACCTCAGGGCACTGTTATTAAAGAATGTGAGCTTAGAGTAATGGAAGGGTAAAAGCTGTCCCATAGCGAGCAGCTGAAGGTGCGTGATCTATTCAGCTTATCAGAAAGATATAGAGGAGAATTGATGAGAGAGTGTATTTCCTTCCTGGATCCTTCAGTGGGTACCAAAGGACTCCTTGGTCTAGTGGGAGCAGACGTAACAAGAGCCGAGGACTGGAGTCTAAAGCTGTAAGATGTCAAATTGGAAACAAAACACACATTTTTCTCAGCGAGGATAATTAACCATGGATAATAATCATCAAGGGGAAAAGAAGATTTCTGCCTTCCTGATGACTTTTTTAAAAAAAAAAGAAAAGTCTGGCTTCCTTCCTTAAAAAAATATTTGAGTCAAGAACATGATTTGGAACCAGATCCATTTGAATGGCTGACATGGAAAGGCAGGATATTTTTTATGCTAGAGATTTAAAAGACCCTTCAGATTTCAGAAAAGTCAGCATTATGCAGGAGCATTTGCATCTGGGCTCTTCACCTGGGTAATTATATTACACCTGCCTTGATAGCTCTCTAGTTTCATTTACATTTCAGCTGCACCCTGACCCTGACTTGAGACAGAGCCCAGTCTAGGACGGCTTTTATTATTGATCACAACTTTCCTGGTTCTGGTTGAAACAAGGGGAAGCATTGCTGTTTCCAGTTAACTGATCACTGGGTTTCACTCCAGAGGTAGCACTGGGCACTGTTTGTGTGATTCATCATGTTTGGAACAGAGGCAAGGTGATACTTTTGGATGCAGGAAAGGGAGAAGATTATTAGTGGAGCAGAAAAAGAATGCACATCTGATGAAAGTTCTGTACCTTCAGTATTTTTTATTATTATTATTGGTGTCACTATTAATAACCAGCAACAGTGACCTCTCATGTCATTAGCAGCAGGAAAAATGATCCCTTGATACTACAGGGAGAGGAAAAATTTAGTTAGAGCTGCATGAAGCCCTTGATCAACAACTTCAGTTTTTCGGGTCAATATTTCTTCTCAGCCTCACCTCTTTTCTTCTGGTCTGTTCCGTGACTGGAGGAAATTCCATCTGACACGAATCTGTTCCTACATCTCTGCTAACATCTCTGAGTGCCTACCTAACTTTGAACACACAGTTGCCAGAGCGAGGAATAAAGAGATTCACCTTTGACGGGGGATTTGATTTAGTTTGAGAAGTGCCAACTCCAGTGGAAGAACCAGGGATAATTAATTCCTTATTCAGGTGTCTCTGGTAAGAGCTCCATTTTGGCTGAGATGAATTCTAGATTTTAACTACTTACCTCAAGCTCCCACCCTTCCTTGTCACTACTGAAAAAAGAAAGATGCTTTTGTCCATCTCTAAAATGAATATTGTCTTTGCTTTTGCCAATCGTGGAGCATCGCCTTGTCTGAATATTAATTCCTCCCCTACAACATTTTTTATTCCTTTCTGGCTTGGCATAGATCATCTTCCAGTTCTTCCTTACAAGGAGAAAAGGGTTTGGCACCTCTACTCATCCTGGATAAAGGAGCTCATAAAGACCACTAGCGTTGGGGAATGGACATCTGGGGGGACGGATATTTCATTAAGCAGCTCAATTCCTGTATTGATAGTTAGAATTTCTATACTTAACAGATATCCTTTAAATTTTGTGAGGTGTGAGACTAATCCTGTCAAATCAAAAGCAATAAATAAGAGCGTATAAATTTAACGGAGAAGAAAGAATTATATCTTTGTTTATCCTTGAGGTAGAGAAATAAATGGATCCTGCGCAACAATCCTGCGTGAAACATGAAAGAAGTCTCAAGCCCACGAGACTTCTCCAGAGGAGTCAGTGAGAATGGGTTGTCCTTGGTGGCAATCTGATTGTTTTTTCTCTGATAAGGATGTTGGCAAAAAGCAATAATGGACAGTTTAGGGGTTGGAATAAGTATTCCTTATCACAGGTGGCTGAGATGTGTTGGAAGAGGCAGCTGAAGGGGAGTATTATAGAGGTATCTGCATTTCTGAAAGGCATAAGGAACAGGAAAAATAAATATCTATTGACTATTTATCTTCTCAGAAGAACCTGTGCATTCACCCAGCAGAGACAGAATTGAGTTAGGGGTGGTATCTCACATCTCTCCACCAGCCTCGGGCAAGTGGAGAGCAGCCCATGCCTGGCACATTGCTTCCAGCCCTTTGGACTGTCCTGATGGACAGCGATGGACCATTATTATAACATAAATTAAAACTGACCAGGAGCACCCCACCATCTTCCTTTGCCAGGCGGGTCCATTTCATGCAATTCCTCTGTTATTACACCTCTTTTGCTTTTTTTCTTATTAACGTCTTCCTTTTCACCACCTGTGAATTAAAAATCACCTATTTCTCCCCTAACTGCCAGATTTTTAAGTTCTGTTTTATCTGTCTGAAAACCATGTTGTGTTTCTTCTTTTATATACACCACCCTTGCAATAAAGTTTGTGACACCAGAGCTCGCAGTGCCTTTATCTCCAGCTATATCAGCTCTGTGGCTGTAAAATCTCCATTACCTTTCCTTTCCAGCCTCTCAGCTCTGCTGAACCACCCACTTGTCCAAAGGAAAACGAAGAGTGGTTTTTCTTTTGAGTAGCCCTGGGCTGGGGGGAGCAGGAGCAGGAGGGGAAAATATCTGGGCTTAGGCTGGAGAAGAGAAAGCTCTGGGGAGACCTTAGAGATCCTTCCAGTGCCTGAAGGGGCTCCAGGAGAGCTGGAGAGGGACTGGGCACAAGGCATGGAGGGACAGGAGCCAGGGAATGGCTTCCCAGTGCCAGAGGGCAGGGCTGGATGGGATCTTGGGAAGGAATTGCTGTCTGTGAGGGTGGGGAGGCCCTGGCACAGGGTGCCCAGAGCAGCTGTGGCTGCCCCTGGATCCCTGGCAGTGTCCAAGGCCAGGTTGGACAGGGCTTGGAGCACCCTGGGATAGTGGAAGGTGTCCCTGCCCATGGCAGGGGATGGCACTGGATGAGCTTTAATGTCCTTTCCAACCCAATTCTATGATTCAGCTCCTGGTACTGCCACAGAGCTGCTTTTATGGCAATGTCACTTTTTCAGAAGCAGCTGGAAACACTGTTGTTTTCAAATTATGTTTCCCTTCTTTAATTTGATTGACTGTTTCCCTGTCTGCACCCAGCACAGCCTTGTTTTCACTCACAGCTGCTGGACACCACTGGCAAATGGGAATTTTGTTATAAGGCATTTCTTCCAGCCAGGTAAAAGACCTGCCTTTCATTTCACAGCCTGTACATATAATTTTCAGAGATATTTTCAAGGTGTTTTTTTGACTATATCACACCTAAAGAGGAAGCTGAGACGAGGCAGGACTTTTGGGCCCAGCTTCCCAACACCACCTGGATTTGCTTTGTCTTTCCAAGCAGTGTTCCACAGACCAAGAGTTTCCAGTTTCCTTCATGCTTTATGGTGAGGGTGAAATAAAGGGAGAAAGGTGCAGTAGTAGTATTTGTTATCTAAAGATGATAAAAATAACATGGCAAAATTATTCAGAAGATGTATGAATAGGCCAAAAAAATGGCAATGATCACTGAACTGGTGAATTGCTGATGTGTTTGGCTGTGAGAAATGGAGGAGGAAAAGGTGATCAATCTGATAATACCTGGGTTATCCTCAGAACACAGCCTGGCAGCAGAACTCATGGCAGCAATAGTTCAAAAGTACCTAAAGGTAATCTGCATTTGGCATCATGGCTTATTTGTCACGTTTTATAATGGTGCCTGCTTGAGTTTATCATTGTCTGCTCATGCATTTTAACCACACCAAGGCGTTATGTGCAAGCCATGGGAATATTCCTGAAGGACAGAGGCCCAAATTCTTCCCTGTCACTCTGAGTTTTGTAAATCATCCATTAGCTCACAGTCTGGGCTAAACAGATTTTCCTCCAACAAACCGTGTCAAGCCAACTTGAGGTCTCTACGAGGGCTCCCCGGTGATGCTTCAGCAAGTCATTCTGATTTACCTGTGTGGACAGATTGTAAGGATTAATTTGGATCTACAGGCTGAGTTCAGACAAAAACCTGACTCTGAGTTTGAAAGAACTCCACTTTTTGTGAGCTAAACCAGACCCCAGGCCTGATCAGACCAGGACCATGATGAAGACTGGGTTGGATGCTGAATGCCTGAATTATTAAGTTTGGGCTCATCTTTGGCATGGATTATTCAGCAGTGCCATGCACAGCTTGATGGATTCAATTGCAAATATGGGCTGTGTTCACGTACATTTGACTGTGTCAGCTTCAAGTTGAGCTGCAAGTTCAGTGAAATGAAAATGATTCAGAGTGAGACTCCAGCTAGGCTGCTGGGTTTCTCCAGCCAAACCAAAGGGTTTCTCTCACTGAGGATAAAAACTTCTAGATACCAACAAGTTCCACTGGAAACCGCACGGGAGATAAATAGGTGCAGGTAGGCTGAGCTGTAGTGAAAAAATGACATTTTCAGTCTATGCTGAAGCTCTGCACCAAAGGTTAGGGAGTGTCTTCTGCAGGAATCTATAGCTCCTCCCAAAGGGGCTGCGTGACATCCAAAAAGGAAAGACTGCTGCCTCCTGACTCAGGCAGGACAACCAGAGGATGAAAGGTGCTGCAGAAGGAAAATGTAGCTCAGCTCTCTTCAAAGCAGGCTGCGAATTGAGATCTGAAGCACAAGCCTGTCCCGGGGCTGAACGCACACTGTGTGACTGCCAGCAGCTCCCTTCACACTGCATCACACCCCTCGTGGGATTATTTCACATTTAGGTCCTCCTGAGGCAAAGACCATGACAATGCCTTAGCAAAAAATGCTTTTATTTTCTCCCAAACCACACGATTTTTTGTGAGGGCAAGCATTTTACAGCACTCAGCCCCCTGAAAGGTGAGAAAGAACGTACAGCACTAAGTTCACATAGATCATCTCGGTACAATTTCAGCTCAAGGGTTTTGTTTCCTTTAGTACCTGCCTCACAGGTCCTCCTTCTCCGTGGCATCCCTCAGCAGAAATCACAGACTTTTTACATCTCTCGTGAGATGAAATAACACAGTAGATGATCCCTCCCCTTTGTTCCTCCTGCAGGAATCACTCTGAAATTCCCTGGCCTGTGTTATAATGGAGGTCAGAGCGGAGCAAAATATCCCCTCCTGGCCTTAAAATCTATGAATAATATTTTCCCTTGGAGACTCCAGACAGGATGCAGTAGGAAGAGCCTCAGTCACACCTGGGTTATGGACTTGGGCTGGGTGTAGGTTGGATAAAACCATCACACGTGGATGGATGGGTTTGATGCATCTCCCTCTGTCCAGCTGCCCCTCCACCCCAGCCCCACGGGGCAGCAGCACTGTGGTATCACAGCAGTAAAGCCACTACGAGCTGGGATGGCATCTCACATGTTTGCTCTTGCTCACTGATTTAGTATTCAGAATTTAGAATTTATTGAGGATTCTTCCTTTGTCACATCATCTATCAGAGACAGACACCACTGAGATGGAAGGGGAAAAAAAATTAAAAACCTGTTTATTGCTCAACTTGCTCTAGGCATGTTTTAGTTTATTGTTCAGCTTGGTTCATTTCAGTGTTTCAATTTGAACGGTTCGCTTAGTTGCTGTGGCTAAAAAAAAATAAATTAAGAAAACCATAAGAAAACCTATTTAAAAAAAAAAAAAAAAAAACTAATTAAAAAAAAAAAAAAAAACAAGAAGAAGAAGAAGAGGCGGCAGCAAAAGTTGAGATTTGTGGGGGCCCCTCAGCACCTCCCAATGTCAGAGGTGTCAGCGGATAATTTAAGGGCACAATCCCGTGTCGCCAGAAGAGACGTGCTCCCAATTCCCTATTCCGCACGTGTTCGCCCACCGAGCTGCTATTGGCACCCCTGGGAGGAGAGACCCGCATTGCAGATACCCTGCCCAGCCCCACGGGGCTTGCTGCTCTGTGTCTGCTCTGCACCGAGCCCTCTGCCAGGGTGTGCCAGGACCTGAACACTTCCTCTCGTCTTTCTCAGGGTCACAGAAGGTGTGTGTGAAACCCCTCTCGATTTACACCGGCATGAATGGGGTTGGTGTCCCCAGGGAGTAAAAGGTGGTCACATCTCTTGTGGTCGCCCAAGGGCAGATCTGATTCGGGCCCCGCAGGTTCCCGAGAACGGCATCACCGTGTGCTGCCTCTCACCAAATGCAGCAGCTCTTATTTCAGCAGCCGTAATTACGGCTCTGCTGATCCTCCAGACCTCGCCTTGGATAGCTCTGCCTCCAGCGGGGTAGGGGCTTTCCAAAGAAAACAGGATCCAGCTTCTCCACGCAGCTGCTTTTAGCATTTGAAGAAACCTTCTCCAGCAGCAAGTGTAGTAATCTCAATGGGAGATAAGTCAATTACAGCAAATTGAGCTATTTCATTTCTGGCTGCAAATGGCTTTCAGTTACACAAGTAGACACATTAATCTAATAACTAATGATCATATATTTTACTAATCATACAACGCTGCGTGAGGTATTATATCTAATTATATTTAAGATTAAGACATCTTTATATGTGTATTTTTGCTGGTTGCCAGGCTGGTGCAGATGGATGAAAACAGAAAAAGAAAGCAGGAACGGTTCCAACCCCCTCCCTGTAAGAAACAAGAGGTCCCTTTGAAAGACGGAAATATACAATTCAGAGGGGATTGGCTGAGGTTGCCTCCAGGATAGAATAGAAGAGAATAGAAAAGAAAAACTGCAATAAAATATTCTATGACATTGGCTTTTTTCTTTGGAAGCAAGGGTTGAATCCAGAAATTTGATGCTAGTGGCTTAGGAGCAAAAAACCCCACAGAATGGCTGAGATTGAAAAAGCCCTCTCAGATCATTGAGTCCAACCATTCCCCCAGCACTGCCAAGGCCACCGCTGACCCATGTCCCCGAGTGCCACATCCACACGGCTTTTAAACCCCTCCAGGGATGGGGATTCCACCACTGCCCTGGGCAGCTGTGCCAGGCTGGATAACACTTTTGCTGAAGACATTTTCCCTAATGTCCAAACTAAGTCTCCCCTGGTGCTAGTTGAGGTCATTTCCTCTTGTCCAGTCCCTTGTTACCAGGGAGAAGAGACCCACCCTGAATTAAATGAAACAGCTTGCCTTGTTTTCACCCTCCTAATCTGGCCCTTGAGCCTCAAGGCCTGCAATGCAGGTGAGATGCAATCAAGAGGTGTTTCCCCAAAGCTGTACTTGCAGGAAAGTCGACTGCCTCCAGCTCCTGGGCTTTCCAAAGAGCTCATTCAGAGACATTCCTGAGAGAGATCATCCACAAGAACCCTCAGTGCAACCCAGCAACCCTGCAGTGCCCAGGGTCTTCTCAAGGACCTTAGAAACATAGAAAGGGAGGATTGCAAGGGCTGGAAAGCACTTCTAAGGCCCACAGCACTGGATGAGTGCCTCCCAGTTCCTCAGTTGACTGGGGCAGACCATCTCCTGTGTCTGGTGCCTACAGAATGGAGCAAAGGCACACGGCCACAGGGAACTCCTGCATGACCCTCTTCCCCTCCAAGGAATGTCTTCCTCTAGGACGGTGTAGCTCTTTCCTCTGTGAGGAGGAAGAGCAAAGGCTGACACCAGTGAGATGCCCTACACTCAGACTGGGTTATTTCGTTTTCCAGGCTCAAGGAAGCCCCCGAGAAGCCAAGGGATAGTTATTAACATAACTACTTGAAACAGAGTCTTTAATGCAGTCTCTTAAAGCTTATCCCGAGGAATATTAGTCTGGGCTAAGATCACTCCCTGAGCTTGCCTGGGCTGTTGGTCAATGTGATAATGTCTCAAATGCAGTTATGCAATCGCTGATTATTCTCTTTGGTAAATACTTTTATCTATGCGGGTATTTTTTGCATCAGTCTAGCAGCAATCCATCATATGTGAAGGTCTCGTGGCAGCTGCTGTTAAAATCAATATGTGTTAGGATGCCAGAAAACTGAGCTCATTTTTCTCCTCTTTGACATCGTAACTAAAGATCATAAAAAGAGATAATGATAATGACGCAAGGCAATGATTAGAGATACTCTCTTAAAGGAAAGAACGGAATCAAGCAAGCAAGAAAAGAAAGGGTGGTAAAATAACGGAAAAGGACCTTTCTCTTTCCCCGGGGGGGAAAAGCCGAGTTAATTGCAAGGGAGGCATGTATAGAAATCACGATTAATAATCCTTCACCCTTGCCATATCACTCTCGTGTAGACCCCTTGAATTGCAGCACCTCTGCAGAGAGCACTGCCAAAGCCAGGACCTGAGTCTTCAAGCCCCGTTCATGGGCAAACAGCTCTGCAAATTCAGACAGTCCTGAATTCGGTGGAACACCTGTTCGTCAGGAAGGAAAATCCCCTCCCTGCTTAGCAGGGGTTGTTCTGGAACAAGGTCAGCTACCAGGTCTTGCAAAGCTGTGGCACAGCCCAGGGTTCTGTGAGACTGCTCCCAGGACTGGGTCTTGGTGCCATAATCAGCTGTGACTTGCTCTGGTGTGTGTTCGCATGGGAAAACAACTCTCTTCTCCCAAGCAGAGCCACCACACTGCACAAGGGCCAACCAACCTGTGATATTATATATAAATAATATATTTCATGATGAACATTACATAGTGCAGCTTATGTAAGTAATCCCCCCAAAACATCCCTATGGTGTACAAGCCATGATAGGCATGCATCTCTGCATAAATAAATCAAACAATCTTAGAATTTTTTGGGTTGGATGGGACCTTAAAGGTCACCTTGTTCCACCCCCTGCCATGGGCACAGGTACCTTCCACTATCCCAGGTTGCTTCAGGTCCCATCCAGCCTGGCCTTGGACACTGCCAGGGATCCAGGGGCAGCCACAGCTGCTCTGGGCACCCTGTGCCAGGGCCTCAGCACCCTCCCAGCCAGGAATTCCTTCCCAATATCCCATCCAGCCCTGCCCTCTGGCACTGGGAAGCCACTCCCCCTTGTTTTGCTCAGTACGTACCCTTGTAAAACACACACATGCACTCAGGTATGTTCTGTATTCTACCTCTAGAGGTTACAAGGCTGCCTCTTAGGAATAAATTACCATAAACACATGAGAATGTGTTTCCATGCACCATCTTTCATACGTAAGAACAATCTCTCATTCATAAGAACCTTTTTTCATACATAGTTTTATTTTATTTTTGATGGATATAGAGCACGAGTATATTTGCACATCTCCAAAGTACGCCACAAACCTTCAGCACGTTGTAAAATCTGAAAAAAACCCAAAATACATGTGCATTTCTTAAATGGCTAGTATGGAAATGAGACACAGGCATGACTCCACCACTGAAATCTCAACACCAAGTGTGAGGTAAGCCTCGAAAGCTCAAGATCCTTTACAGCATCAACACAGCAGTCTCAAGCCCCCAGATCTGTGGCCAGAAAATCAAGCTCTGTATCAGTACGAGCACGCTTCTCCTGCTCTGATTGCCTCCCTGCAAGCAGAACCCCATCCCAGGAGGCAGGAGGCATGTTCAGATGACAGAGGGAGACTGATCCCCCCTGCGCTGGCGCCTTGGGCAGGTGCTCTTTGTCGTTCAGTTCCACTAATCACACCGCGGCTCTGACATCCCTCCCAATATTTAACTTTCCTGGGACCTCTGGTAGTTTATTAACATTTTCAGGCTACAGGTGCTGGTGTTTTCTGCCTTCAATTACACGGCCACTTTTAGCTGCGGGAAAATTCCCTGCCCCAGGCGAAGCGTTGGCTGCAGTGATAGGAATAATCATTTGTGGGTGATATTTCAGCAATGCGCGGAGGGAAGTGGAGGACGATCTGTGACAAACAAAATGGATAGTATCAAAAATCAATTCCACTCCTGCTATAGGAATGAGCAATGGAAAGAAAAAAAGAGGCAATTCAACAGCTTTTACAGGGGGGAGGACTCAAAGGGAAGAAAGGATCCTGCTATGGAAGAAATACTCACTTTGCTACGGAGCAATAAAATGTACCACTTGAAAACTTTTAAGTTTGATGCGGATTCAGATGTGTCTATGAATACTTCCATTGGGTTTGGTGCTGGGAAACCTGGTCATTGCCAGATTTCAAGCCCAAGCTTGGTTCCTTGACCTCAGCCAGATTCTTGCCCAAGGCAGGAGATCCCTGTTCGTGTCTGTGTGCGTGTGTGATGTGTGCGCACACAAGTTTGCACACCTGTAAATATGTACAGATGTACATGTGTGAATTCTTTTTCCCCTTAGAGCCATGGTACCTAGGTAGAGCAAGGTCTGTGCTCTATTTAAATTCTTCTAGACCTTCAAAGAAGTCTTCACTTAAAGCCATGGTCAAAGGGGCACAGCACTGACCTCACACCTATCAAAATTAAATGAGTTTTTCCTTTGGTTGGGATACCTGCTTTGGCTATAAAAGCAGTTGACTTGTGCAGACATGGGTGAGTCTGGGTTCTCAGGGTTAAAACTCTCACAAAGTTACTTGTAAAACCTTGTGGATTTACCCTGACAAAATAACTTTGTGGTGGGCCAACGTGTTGATTATGGATTTGGACCACTCATGACAAGAAAGACACTGAGGGGCTGGAGCGTGTCCAGGGAAGGGAACGGAGCTGGGGAAGGGGCTGGAGCCCCAGGAGCGGCTGAGGGAGCTGGGAAAGGGGCTCAGACTGGAGCAAAGGAGGCTCAGGGGGGACCTTGTGGCTCTGCACAAGTCCCTGACAGGAGGGGGCAGCCGGGGGGGGGTCAGGCTCTGCCCCCAGGGAACAGGGACAGGATGAGAGGGAATGTCTTTCAGTTGCACCAGGACAGGTTTAAATTTGAAATTGGGAAAATTCCTTCATGGAAAGGGTTGTCCAGCCCTGGCACAGGTGCCCAGGGCAGTGTTGGAGTCCCTATCTCTGGAGGGATTTAAAAGCCATGTGGGTGTGGCCCCTGGGGACATGGGCTAGTAGTAGGCTTGGAAGCGCTGGGACAATGGTTGTATTTGATGATTTTAGAGTACTTTTCCAGCCTAAATGAGTCTGCAATTCGTTATTGCTGCAGAGTCTATCTGAAGGCCCACGAATATGTAAAAAAACACACACCATTTTCACTACTGGCAAATCTGAAGATTCACTCTGTGCATTATGGCCCTGGTGCCTCCCAAAATGCCCACAACGACCAGAACCATCTTGCTTTGTTCAAGCGGTCCTTTCAGATAGTCACAGCTCTGATAATTAGAAAGCTTCTTGTAATTTCCAGCCTAAATTTATTCATGGCTAGTTTAGATTCATTTGCACTTCAATAGCCCACTCCCAGAGGAAGGAGGAGGTTGCAGGGCTGTAGATGGAGGTGATAGGTTTGACCCAGAGAGGAACCTGGCTCCTGCAGCCTCTGTCAAAGTCCCTGGTGACTGGATTGAGCAATGGTCATTTGAAGTCTACGAGCGGGGCTGAAATATTAAGAGGATCAAGCCTGCAGGTGGGGAATTCAGAGATGCTCATCACTTCTCATTACAAATTAAATATTTGATGGTGCCAAAATGGTATTTACTTTGAGCTAAGAAATTGTCCCTTCCTTTCTCTCCATGTCTTTCATTCTTCATGAAGCTGGAAGACAAGAAAATAAAATACTTATTTTATTTTTCCTTGGTTGATTTTGTTAGGCTGTAGCTTTCAATACTCTTTCCAGTGCTGAGAGAAAAGGATGAGAAATGCTGACTAAGTAATTTTAGCCCTTTTTAGAAACGTGTATTGAGTTTATATTTTAAAAAATTGATTCTCAGGTATTTTCCCTTTTTTCCCAAAATGGTCCCTGGAAGAAAGTTGTGGCACGGTACACCTTGAGGATCAACCTGAGCACCCTGTCCTGTACATATGATGGGGAAATGTGATCTTACCTGAGCACTTAGAGAAACAGAGAGACAGAGGGTCCATGGAGGGTCTATACTTGGTAGGGACATGAAAAGATTGCCTCTTGAAGTGCCCAGCAGACTGCAGTGTATCTTCCACCTCTTAAAGAAATAGGATCTTTAAAAATGGATGGGAAATGGAAATGAAAATACCACTCTTTCTTACTCAGAGTTTTTTTCCAGTCCATGGAAAAACCCTCTCTGGAAACAGTCATCCTTTCCACTCCTCCTGGTAGGCATGGAAAGAGGTGTGCAGGGTGGGAAAGCCTTGAGCAAGCCATCCTTGCGTCTGCTGTAAATTCTGGTTGGGGCAGGATGGGGCCCTGCAGCATCTGCCTCCTCACCTTGCTCCACAGCCAAATGTCACTCTGGACTCCCTCTGGTTCCATCGCCCTTCCCACAATTCTCCAGCCTAGGAAATCATGATATCACTGAATGGTTTGGGTTGGGAGGGACCTTAAGCCTCATCTCATTCCATCTCCAGCCATGGGCAGGGACACCTTCCACTATCCCAGGGTGCTCCAAGCCCCATCCAGCCTGGCCTTGGACACTGCCAGGGATCCAGGGGCAGCCACAGCTTTTGTGGGAAACCTGTGCCAGGGCCTCACCACCCTCACAGCCAAGATTTTTTTTCCTGACATCCAATCTAAACCTAACCTCTTTCAGTTCAGAGCCATTCCCCATTTTTCTGTCGCTACATGCCCTTGCCAAAAGCGTCTCCCCACGCTGAATGCTGAATGCTCCAGCATTCTCTCATGCTTTTCTAGCATACTCTCTGAGATGCTGCTTCCCTCTGGGACCACACGAGGTCCAGCAGGTCACCCAGAGTGGTGGGACACAGAGCCCTGGTGGAGCTCACCAGTAAGGACTCAATTTGCCAGAACCCAGCCCTACACGTGGATCCTTTCAGCCAAGAAGAGCCACCCGGCAGAGCCATCACATTAGCCACACTTAACCTGCTGCTGCATAAAATTCAGAGGTGTTTAAATAAACACAACGCAAATAAAGGCTGCAGAGCTTTTTTTAATAAGAGCCCATTGCTGTTAGTACCCAAATTCCACTAATGATTTGAAAATAATTAGTGCCTTTCCAGGTCATGAAGAGGGTTGATCACCTTCGCCCACTTTTGGTTTTATTTACAGCCTTCCCCTTTGTCATCTTGACATTTGCCACATGAAAGTTGGGGAAGGCTGGGGAGGGAGGGCTGAAAGGAAGCAATACCTGATCATGTAAACAATTAGACCTTTATCCATCCTGCCCAAAGAGGTCCTTTATCTGATGACAACCTCTGCAGAATGGAAGAGGAATAGGTACCTCCCTCTGGGACCATCCTAACTATTCAATCAATTCTCCTCAATTACTAACAAATCTAAATGTGATTTATCTGCCCAGGAATCATTCCAATATCAGGCAAGGATCTATCAATAAAACCCCCAAAGGCAATCTTTTTTTCAGAGCTGTCAATAGAACCTCTGAAGCACAAAGAGAAGGAGCCAACAATTGAGATATTTTGCTTTTTTTTTTTCTTCTTTTTTTTTTTTGAGCACTTAATTAAGTCGACAAGAAGCTGTCAAGGATAATTTTCAAAGCACACGGCCTCAGCATCTGACATTTGATAATATTACACTCCATGTTGATTGAAATTGATTTTTTCTCCTCTTTTTTTCCTTTTTTTTTTTTTTGTTTTGTTTTGTTGGTGGTGGAAGGCTGCAAAAAAGGGGGCATTTGACAACTTTCTTGCCCATAGATCCAAGGACAGCAGGCCAGTTTGTTAAGGTCAGTCATGACAAACAGTATGATGGGTTTTTAAAACCAGCTGAGTTTAACAATAGTAGGGCATGGGTGTGTTATTTCAGTGTCAATAAAGCAGGCTGCTCAGCAGTTAGCAAATATCTCAGCAAGACCAGAGGCGCCGGGATTAGAAGTAATAGTAAATTTATAGGGTCGGATTCTGATCTCAGTTAATACCATTGTAAATCCAGAGTGAATTTCATTGACTTCAATAGTTTTTGATCCAGAATAGCCCAGATGTGGTCATTTTCTGAACTTGTTACCTGAGCTGCCAATTGCATCGTTGCTTTGGATTTATTTGTATTTATTTTTCATCCTGATGGGAGCTGGGCACTTCCCTTCCCGTTGTCCCTCCCCCTGTAAAAGTCACTACTGTAAATCTCTCTAGATGATTATCTTCTTAAGTGCCTAAGCCACTTTGTAAACCTATTCATGCAGTAGCTGCCATTCCCATGCCTTTGAAACAAGTGCAACTCTGCAAACTTGGAGCAGAATCTGGCCCCTGTCCTTGCTCAAACAGGGAAAAAAAATCGTCAGATGGCAAAAATGAGGTTCCAGGCTTTTCTTGCTCTTTGGCTCTCTAATCAGCGATCAGTATTTACTATTTGCTGCTTAGCACCCCGTGTAGAAAGCAAAGCAGACTCTCAGCAAATTGATTTGAATGATAATATTTTATTAAAGTTCTGTATTTAGTTGCTCTTGCAGCTGCAGCTGAGCAATTATAGCATTTCAAGAATAATTTATTGCTTATCAGAATCCAAGATATCATTTCTTTTTTCTCCTCAGCTACAGAAAAAGACCCTGGAGTAAGGCAGTTGTGTGGGAGGATGGGAAGAAGGAAGATGCTCTCCCTGGCCTCTGGGCACAACAGCAGTGACCTGCCAAGTTTTGTGGGTTCAAGAGGGAATGGCCTGAAGAAGAGCAGGGCTCAGAATGTACAAGTCCTAATCCTAGACTCCTTTAGGTTGGAAAAGCATCTAAGAGACCAAGTGTTCCTCACCACGGCCAATGCCACCACTGACCCATGTCCCCAGGTGCCACATCCACACGGCTTTTAAATCCCTCCAGGGATGGGGACTCCACCCCTGCCCTGGGCAGCTGTGCCAGGGCTGGACAGCCCTTTCAGAGCATTTTTTTTCCTAATTACCCCTATTCCTGCATGTACTGCTTGGCTTCAGATCATGTCCACCCAGGGTCCAACTCATGACACCTGCTCCAGCACCAGGGCTCAACAATGGAATGGGAACAACTTGGAGAGTGCTGCCTTGGTCCCACACTGAATTGGGGCTCCAAGATGAGGTCAGATCCTGTCCCTGTTTCATTTATTTCTATTTCCTGCACAGCACAAGATGGAGATGCATCGACACCAAGTTGCAGCCCGTCTCAGAAGACCCAGTTCTGGACGGCTTGAGCAGTGGCGACAGGGTCAGTCTCATCAGAAACCAGATCTAAAGGGACAGGTCTGTCTTAAAGAGATAAATCATTTCTCAGGAGTGTGCAATTTAGACACCAGGCAGCTTTCATCTGTCAGAGAGCGTCAGGGAGCGAGCAAGCTANCAAATATAAGCAAACCAAAAACCCCCCCAAAAAAAGCTAAATTAATTAATTGAATTGCCCAAGGTCATTGAGGAAATCTGCAGAAGAGGTCAGCCACGGCCACCAACACCCGCAAATCATCATCCCCATCGCCACAGGTGTGGTCTTAGCAGGAGCCTGGGAAGAGAAGGGTTAAGCCGGGCTAGATTGAAGAGAGACATAATTATCCCAGGTAAGAATTATCTTGGCGAGGAATTGGGAGCAAGGCACCCCCTGACTCGAGCGAAATGATCTAAATCTGTCTGTCCCACGCTGATCCCCACGTGGCTCTCCCGCAAATGATGCGCCAGAATTAACTGGAAGTATTTTACAGTAGGTACATTTCACCCCTCGGAGGGATGCTATAAATGTTGGTCTCATGGACGCCACTCCTGCAGCATCCTGAGATAAGGAGAGAGGGTTTAAATCCAAATCAGTGCCAGCACTGCCTCTGGAAAGCTCTCACAACAATTAAAGCGGAATTATAACGGGTTCCCGGGAGTGACCGCAGTTTGGATTTGAAGGGTGAGGGATCCTGGTCTCTCCACCTTGTTTCAGGCAAATGAAGCCTGGATTTTATGACTTTTGGGACCTTGTGGCTAGGAAATTAAAAAGTTACCATGGTCACTGCTGGGCACTGGAATGTGACTGTAAGCCAAATTGTCAATCCACTCTGAAGGTGTTCTTGGCCAGTGGTAACTGTCCCTCTCCCAGCTGTTTCCCAGGGATACTCTGGGGAACAGCCTGAGCCAGGAGCCACCCCTGACTGCCTGCTTGGGTCTGGTCATCCCAGGTATGAGTATAAATGAAGGTGTTTGTGCTAGAGAAGGGCCCAGGTGGGCTGATTTTGGCAGTGCAGGTATGGCCTTTATGGTCTGTCTTCCTGGTCTCTTGGTTTAGGAGAGAATTTGGGACATCAGCTATAGCACAAGCGCTATCAAGATAAAAAAATGGAGGAGGAAAGGTTTATCTGGCCAAACTAGCAGTGATGCTGCTCTTTGGGAGGGTCTCTAAAGGATGGATCCAGCCCTGTCCTTCAGTCTGCTCCCTCCATGGTTACCTGTACCCTCGTGCTTCCAGGGGCCAGGCTTGTCTCATGGCCCATCCCGTCAGAGATGCTGGCTCAGGTTTCTCTCCCGAAGGTTCAGGGACAAGATGACACTGTGCCCATCCTTGAACCCCTCTGCATCTTCATCCTGCCCTGTGGCATGGTTTGCTCGCCTCCCCACAGGGCTAAATCACAGCTCTTGTGCTTTCCATTCTCCTGGAGCACATCTGCAGGATTTCCTGAGAGGACTCAGAGGCATAAAAATGGTCATCACTCACAACCTGAGCAACCTTCTGATCCAAGAGTATGTATTTTCCTTGCTTAGGCTCTGCTTGACTGCCCAAAGCCTGAGCATCAAGATTTATTCCTGGTATTTGCTTTCTGTTGTTAACTCCTTATTACCTGGAGCCTTGGGATAGTGGAAAAACTTGTTTCCTTAAGAAATAGCTGCATGCAAGTGTGGGCTGGAGTCTGGGAAATCATGAAGGAGGTGCATAACTCTCACACATCATCCTCCTCTGGCTTCATGTGCTCCCCCCTTACCATCCAAGGGGATGATCCCTGCCCATGGTCTCCCTCAAAATGCATAGGGACCAACCAGACTGGGCTTGCTGGGATGAACCCAAGCTGGTTTGAGCGTTGTGATTGTCATCTGCCCTGCAGTGTGACCTGCTGTCCTTAAGGGCATTGTTCAGTGGTGGGCTTGGCAGTGCTGGGGAACAGATGGTCTCAATGATCTTAGAGGACTTTTCCCACCTGAATGATTCTGTAATTCTGTGATCCTATCCTCTCTCCCGTGCTCGGCTGGAGTTTGGTCCTCCTGTACCAGAGGGGCAGAAGATTTGCACGCCTGGAAACTCAACTGTTTTTTCCCAAATATACAAAGAGATAATGCTCTTCTTCACAAACCCACCTTCACCTCTGAGTCTGAAACCAAAGTACTTGTGCAATATGCTAGAGAAGGATTTGCTCTGACCCATCAGTCCCCACACTGTGACCTGAGGCAGCGCAGACATGATGGGCTGAGTCCTCACTACCTTGACCCTGAAGTGGTCATTCAACAACTCCCTTAGACTCTGAGGGCAGCATGGTACTAAAATTCTGTCCAGAAAAATCTTCCCCTGTTGAACTCCATCTCTGCCTGGGATTGCCCCACCCTGGGGTACAGCAAGGGGATCCCTCAGGGGGTCAGCAGCACCCTTGGCTGATGAAGATAGCAGCACCAGGCTCACCAGAGCTCAGCTTGACCGTGGTGTGATCTGGGCTTTGGCAAAATGGCTTTGGGGTTTTCCTTGGGGAATAAGAGGAGGCACTTAAGTGATCTTGGTACCTTGAGGTCTTGGGGTGATGAGGACGAGCGGTGTCCAAGCAAATTGTGCTGGTCTGGAGCAAGACCTGGGGACGCTGGCCGTGGGATGCTGATTTCACCTTCGATGCCTTTGCCTCTGGCAAGTCACTTAACAGTGAGGTTTCCCTCTGTGTAAAATGGGTAGAATAATCACTTCCTACCTTGCAGGGGAGACATGAGGATTAATTAATTAATTAATTAATTGTTTTGGAAGTAATTAAGTTTCTTATTTCACAATGAATTGCTTTTTTCTTTCTGGTCTTTTTTTTTTTTTTTGAAAACTGTCATGTTGTGGGGAACCTTGAGTTTCACCATGGCCATGAGCTGATGGGTATTCCCCAGGACCAGGACAGCTTCAAGTCTTTGCTTGGAAGGACAGAGCTGGAGTCCTGCTGTTCCTATTGGGTTTGCAGGTTGCAACCACCGAGCCACGGCTGCCCTCCTGAGCCGGGTTTAAAAACCCAATAGTGGCATCTTCTCATTGGAAAGACCAAACCCTGCTAGACTCTGGCTAGTGGCTGAGGCTAGGGCACATGAGATGAGGTTTTTGCCCCTGATAGGCAGCAGGGCTGGGTTCCAGGTCGCTCTGGTGTGCCCAGGCCTTGGGGCTGGTCCCTGTTTCCCACGGGCAGCTCTGAGTTACAGCATCTCGCTGAACCTGTGGGGCTGGCAGAGATCCCCCGTGGCAGTCAGGGACATGGGGTCACCACAGGAACAGGTGTTCTGGCACAGGACAGGAAGCAGTGGCACACGAGTCTTCAAGAGATGATTTGTCTTTGGCTATCTTCCCCTAAACCAGCCAGGTCTTTCAAATTGCAGCTAAGACTTTTGATAGAGTCTCTAATCCTTGAGAAGCACTGTGCAGGGTTCATAAAGCACAGATTCTGAAGTGAATTTGGTATCAGAGCTCATATATTCAGATCGTCCTTAATTAACCATTTAAGATCTCTTGTCAAGATTTAAAATCTCTTGTTACGTCACCATTTTCCAAAAAGTTGCAGGGAAGAGCACACATGAGGAACCCAGGACTATCTGTTCTCAACAGACAAAGGGGTAAGTGTGGCTAATTCCCCTGGGCATTATTTGTACACAGTGCATAGGTATGGGTGAATTATTGCTGTCCTGATGGTCTCATGATTTTTTTCTTCCCTTCTCGTAGGATCTTTTTTTCCTCACCTGATGTTTTGACATTTGAGAAATTCATATTGGCAGGTTGATCTATATTGTCTAATACAACATGGAGTGTAATCAATCACAAGTCCTGCCCAGTTTTTTTTCAGCAACTTCAGACACAGTGAAATGGCAGAGATCTCTTTCCAGATAATGGTGATTACATGACTAATTTCCACTAAAAACTTGCCATACAGACCAGAACCACTGAAAAAATAAGATTTGCACTCTGACTTTAAATTATGCTTTAGTATTTACTGCTGCAGGACCAGCTCAACCCAGGGACTTGGGAAGTCACGCAGTTAAGAACTGAGAAAAAGATGCACAAGGAGGGTTTTTTATCAAGAACTGAGAAACACTTGAGGAAAAGCAGAAGACACTTGGCCAGAGTAGGACTGAGCCTTACAACTGAAATGTTCCTAGAATGGTTTTTAAAGTTAAAACTCAAGGAAAGCTGACAGGGAAGGAGAACCACAGACTTCAGGATGATGCTTTCTCTGGTAGTAAAGATGATAGCATCTCTTTGTGTTGAAATAAAGGGTACGACAGAACTTGCCAAAACTGAAAAATCCAACCAAATAAAATCTCTTTTAAACACTGCACTTTAAAACAGGCTACTGGATCAAGTGTGGGATGGGGCACAGTGACAAAACAACCATGAAGCTTCAGCAGAAGTATCAGTGTTGTTCCATTTTAGAGAGGAGACCTGCATAAAAATGGGGAAGTCTTGTAAGCATGAAGAGGAGGAGAGTGAAGAAGAGGGGGTAGAGGGTGGTAAGAGGCAGGGGAGTTCCTTAGAGGTGTTATTTCAGACTAACAATAAGTCTCCACCCCAGATCACAGTACACAGTAGAAAAACTCACTCTCAAATCAGCAATAGCTCGAAAGGAGATCCCAAAGATTTGGAAGGCCCAAGCTGAACCCATATCCACCAAAAGAAAAGAGGAAACAAAATATCCGGCACCTTCAATCAAAAATTGTAATGGGACAAAACCAACCAAACAACCAAACAAAAAAAAAATTAAAAAGACAAGAAAGATTTTGAGGAAAAAAATTGCTGAAGTGGTAAACACTGGCAATAAATCAGAGGTAGGAGCCTGAAGGTTTGCAGGGCAATTACAACACAAGAACAATTGCACCGTCAGGCTAAAGTTTCCTCTACCAAAGTACCCTGTCTCCAACAGCAGCTGATGCAGATGTTTAGGAAGTCATAGCACAACATTTAGTTTTGCCTTTCTCAGCCTTCAGGGATTTAAAGCTTTGTGGTTTCCAATAGACCTCACCAGGGACTTCAGGTGTTTTTGATGTAATAGGGAAATTTAGAGAAGACTGGGCCTCGGCAGAGAAACCAAGTGAGATTTTCACATCTATATTCAGTACAAAGAAGCCTGGAGTGTCCTACACTTGCAATGCCTGTTTCTTGGGGTTCAGCAGAAGATAGGTCAGAAACCGAAGTTTCAGTAGGAGAGATGTAGAGCGGCTCGATACAGCGAACACAGCAGTTGTTAGGGTGGGATGTTGTTCTCCCCTGAGCTTTAGAGGAACTCGAGCATGACTTTGGTCACACCTTTCTGTGCTGTGTCCTTGCTCGATGTCCGTGTGACTCCTGCACGCACGCGCTGCTCTCCGGGGCGTCTGCAGAGTGACAGCGCCCGTAAGCCTCGAGTCTGCACTAAGTAAACTGTTAGATGCAAAGATGATCATCGGGGCATTCGTGGTAAATGCAACGCAACAAAGAAGGCCCAACCCACCCTTGATAAAGGGAAGACAAGCTTGTAAATCTCTTAGAGCTCTCTGAAGGTCTTGTTAAGCATATGGAAAAGGTAATCGGAGATTAGACAGGTAAGCTTTCTGTGACATTCCACCCTGAAAGCTTAAGGGGCAGCTAGAGGGGTAGGACCTTTAATCAGTTGATAACTAGATGGGGTAAAATCCCCAGGAAACAGAGCATAGGAATAAATCCCACAAGTTACCGATGGAACCCTGTATCTGTCTGTAGTAAGATTCATTAAGCTCGGCATATTCATAAATAACCCAGGATGGAGTGTGGATAGTGAGATGACACAGCTCAGTGATATTACTGAATTATTCAGGGTGGTGAAAGCCAGAGCTGGCTGCTGAGACTTACTCAGATCTGCAACCCAGAGTGATGAGGAAATAAAATTGAAGTTCAACACTGCTAAATGCAAAGTAATGCACGCACATGTACTCTGACTTGTCTATCAACTTCAGAAAAGGGAATTTGGTGTTACTGCAGGTAATTTTGAGAAATTGTCAGCTCACTGCTTGATTACAGGCAAAAAAGCAAACTGGCTGCTGCTGATTGCTAAAAAGAAGTGAAGAACAAGCCAGGAATGTTATGCAGCTGCATGAATTAATGTTATATGTGTCCCATTCCTTTCTGGACTTCCAGTCCTCTGAAGGAAGGCATAGGAACAAGGTGGGCAGGATTGTTCAAGAGGAGAATGGCTTCATAGCAGGTCCAGGAAAGTCCACAAAACCAGGTGGGTATGGAGACAGAGGTGTATAAAGCCAAAGGAGGTATATTGCTCCTACTGCACATGGTGGGCTGCACAGCCTGTCAAAAGCAGAGGAGGTAGAAGCTGAGAGTTGATATGATTTCAGGACTCAATGGAACTGATTAATGGAAGAGAAATCCATGAAAGTGTTTTATACAGTTCTATCACTTTTGCTTCAGAAAGCCCTTATCTGGAAATTTAGAGAATATTCTTGATGCAAAATGATTTGTGCTTGCCATGTTCTTGCATTTGTCTCCAGGCTTGAGCCAGGAGTGATGGTCAGACACAGAGCACTCGGCCACGGGGTCTTTTGGGTTGAGGTAGCTGTTGCATTTTTTTGCTACAGCAAAATCCCTAAATTCTACAGCACCTCAGAAAGCATCTCAGAGGCCCTGTGCTCTGGACAGACACCTGGAGCAGCTCGTGCCCTCCCTAGACAGCTTCCCAGGCTGTCCGCACGCTCAGGCAACCATCACAGTCACACCGCCTCATTTCAGGGTCATTTGGTCTGGAATTAAGGTGAGGAACACATCTTTGAAATGAAGTTTGGGTTCCTGTGCCTAATTCTGGGCCAGGATCATTTCACAGCTGGGGACTGTCCAAGCACAGAGCGTGACTGACCATTGTCCTCCCGCTGCAGGGTAGAGCAGATGGACAAGAGGGTGTGACTATTGTCACCCCTCTTGTGTGAATATCCTGAACAATGCCCATGTGATGAGGACACTTGGGACACCCAGGAGCTTTTGGAAATCTGTTTGGAGCCCTGTTCCCTCCACCGAGAAGGAGGAGCAGGATTCCATCTCTTTGCTGGCAGAAATACAGCCCCGGCCGACGCTCTGCTCCCGCTGCCGCATTTAAATCTCACCAACCTCCCTGCTCTACCTTAAACTGCCAGCTTTAGAGGTCCCCACTCATCAAAGTCTTGTCAGGCAACAAGAGGGAGAACAAGGAGGGCTTAATTGATCAGCTTCGAAAGTAGCCTTGAGAACTTGATTCAGATATTGACTTCCAACGAGCTGGTTTAACTCCAGCTTCCAGAGCCAGCAATGGCTGAACATCAAAACTATTAACCTCTGGCCTTACCAGTTGGTGAGACATCACAGCAGCAGTAATTAGGAAGTCAATCGGAATCACATGTCTCACTTACACTGGCATGTCAATCAATAGTGCCAGTGACAGATTCATTAGGCCAGGCCTTGCAGCACAAGCTAGTAACAACCTCATAAAATACGCTTTTGAGGCAGGGCAAAGAAAAATCTGCTTGGAGGACTTGACTAGATGACAATATGTATTGATTAGGGCTCAAGCAATTTATGAAGTGCTACTTGCTCTGCAACCTTTCTGTCTCGGTGTTAAATTTTCCCAAGTAGTTGCTAAATAAAACAAAATATTACACTTCTTAAAGCCTCCTTCTGACAGGGCATTTTTTAATTTTAGTTACAACTAACAAATAATCAAGCAAGGTAAAACTTCTATAGTTACTTAATGGTGAAAGGTACCTTTCATTTCTCTGGCCATCAGGCTTTGAAAGAAGATATCCATCTAGATGAGAAAAAAAAAATCATCTGAAACATGATTAGGAAACGCTCCTACCTTCCAGAGACAAATTTCATTTTAGCATTCCTTTCTTTAGAGCATTTAATGGCCATTCTTTCTGTCAGGTCACAAGAAAAGTGGATATTTTGGTTTTTAAAATCAAATTAAAAGCTTGAGTTGTGGACTACAACCAGATCTCTACTGCTTGTTGCAAAGAGTGTTTTTTAAAGACAGAAAGAGTGGAATTGGGAACTTTACAAAATGGTCCTTGCAGTGCTGTTCTTTTCATTGGATCTTTGTGTCTTAATTTGCTTGTATCTGGTTTTTGTCAGGATTTCTCCAAGGTTCATAAGGACTCGCTGCCCTCTGTTCCCTCTGTCGCTGAGGGTGGGATTTATTTCCTCTTGCCCTGCACAGCGAGGGAGCATCAGGCTTCAGAGAGGGTGGCAACGCAGTGCCCCTGCAGTGACATCTCTCTCTGTGGGATTTCAGGACTTGCATGCCTTGACCCTTTGCCCAAGACAAATCAGAGCTAGTGAATCTTGATCTCACTAGCCCGAGATGCCAAAATGCATCTGCAAGGCTGGTGAGGCAATTTTCATGAGTGTTAAAGAAATAAAGGATTTTTTCAGAGTATCTCTCAGCACATCATGAATTGCCAGTGTTTGTCTGTAATTGGCAGGGGACCTGAAAAAAATGTGGAGCCAGTTTCAGTGAATACCAAAGGAAAATTTGTCCTCTCACATTTTGGTGCTAAAAGTAGGTCTCTGGGTTCTTCTGCCACAGGAATGTGCTCCAGTCCTTACTCAGCATTAGCAAAACTCACTCCTTTCTAGGTATAATTTTAGTAACGCTCTGTGGTGCCAAAGATTGCCCCAAAGTGGCAAAATGGTCACTGGGTTTCAGCAACCCCTAGGAAAGGGGCTCAGGAAGAAACAGGAGAGAGATTCTGACTGTCTGTGAACTGAACACTTAAGGTTTTTGCCTTGCCTTGCCTTGCCTTCTTTTTTTCCCTTCCCTAATGCATCTCCTACTTAATTTTCCAGCAGATATTTCCTTGTCACCAGAACAATCCTGGTGACCACCTTTAATAATCTACGGCTTTGTACCGGGAAGCTCTTAGAGAATCCTAGAATCCAAGAGTGGCAGAGTGGTTTGGGTTGGAAAGGACATTAAAGCTCATCTTGTTCCATCCCCAGCCATGGTCAGGGACACCTTCTACTAGACCAGGTTGGTCAGTGCTCCATCCAGCCTGGCCTGGGACACTTGCAAATCCCTTCAACACTTTCACTTCTTCACTTTTAGCTAAGCATTAAAGACAGTGCAAGTGTTTGATTGGTCAGAGTTTAAGCACTTCTGAATGTAGGGAAGGTTTCTCCATTTTCTCCAAATATCTTTGGCTCTGAGGTGGCAAAGGAATGTTTCTCAGGTTGGAAAAGATGATGATCCCCTGCGGTAACACCATGCCCAGAGAAGACTGCAGTTTCTTATTTTCACATCAGATTAATAAAACCACCAAAGCAACCCCTGTGAGGCAAAGACCTAATATTTTGGAAGGACAGTGAATGAGGGCTTGATAATTTGTTAGCAACAAAAGTTTAAAAGTTTTCTGGTTAAATGTTTTGGAAACTTTATTAATGTTAATAGTACAGTTAGGCCAATAATTTATGATGATTTATTTCCTTGCCAAAATCAGACCTTTTCTGCTCTTGAATCATCCAAGAAGAGATTGTAGTTTTCTCAAATTGATTACTTTAAATTATTTGCCAGATAACTTCTGCAAATAAGTTTGGCTCTGGGTCTGGTTCACAACCAGTTCACTGGCATGTCCTACACATGAGAGCTGTACTGTGGGATGGGACAGGTAATTCACCCTGGGAGTTTGGTTTTCCAGTTTGGGGCACGAAACATTTTAACTTGTTTTCATTGCCAAATGTCTGTGGGTAACACATTAAACTGTCCTCTCTCCAATTCTCTCCAACACTCCTGCCAGTAAACTCCTCATTCCACCAAACAGCCCTGCCAGTAAATTAAAATTCATTAGAATAACCAAGAGAAAAGGCCATAAACAGGATCTAAGTAGAAACAATTTGATTTTAAATTCAGAGTGAACACACATGACCATATTTTTCCATTACTTTTCATGTTATTCCAATTAATTCCTAAAAACTCCAACCATCTTTCCTAAAATAATCCCAGGTGGTTCAATAAAATCCAGTGGAAATGGAAGAGTGAACAGCTGGGCATGAGTTGTTGAGTGCTGGGAATCCTTCAAATTATTTCTAACATGGAAAGTTTTGTAAAAAGAAGGAGTGCTCACTCCATGTACAGACTGGAAGAAGGTCACTTTGCATATGGTTTCCTCCGTAATAGCAGCATGTTTCCCATAGTAAAGCAAAAGATTTAATGAAAAAGTAATAACTGCTTGCATTGGCAAAGAGTGAAACCAGCTGTGTTTTGGCGAAAAACAATAAAATCAGTTTGTTTCCTCCAGTAGGTTGACTTTTCAAGACTTTCAAAAGACCCTTTGGTTTTATCCCTTGGTGAAGTTATTTTAAAGGGTCTAATGAGAAGGCCAAGTCCAGCTCATTATAAACTTCGTGCGTGGGGTGAGGCAGTTTTCTCTTTCCTGCAGCCTCCCCAGGCAGCCCTGGGTGAAAGGGAGGGAAACCCTTGGCCAGTCCCACGTCCATGCCTGTGACACAAGCCCTGGTGACAACTCACCCGGGGCTGAGGTGGCAGCAAGACGTGGATGTGAAGATGTTCATCCTCTCTGCCAACTCACAGGACCCTTGTAGCTGAAGAAATCCTGCTGTCACCACAGCTCAGAGCTGCTGGTATGGACAGGCTGTGGGGGTCACTGCCATTTTAATGGTCTGGTCTTGGAGACCTGCTTGGATGGTGCCAGGTAATGAGTTTTATCCAAGCCTGGCAAGTCCCTGGATCACTTCCACGCTTCATCTTGCACTTTGCAGGGCTGATGTGCTCCGGTTTTATCAACGTGCAGATCTGAAAGAGGAAACTATTGAATTAATATCTCAATTAAAATTCAATCAGCGCTGCACTCAGTTGAAATCTCTGAATCAGCACAATAGGTCGTGAAATCAAATTATGAGGTATTAGAAGGAACCGGTTGTTGCAGTTATGTCTCAGCAAATTTAATGTGGAAAAAATCTTTGCTCTGCTGTCAGGTAACAATGCAGTGGCACAGCTGGTGTAGCAGCACATGTGTCCGTATGACTTTGATGGTTATAATTCTATTCCGATCTAAGGCAGTTTTCAGGCAGTAGAACAAGCAGGAAACACATCATGGATGTTCATGTACATACGAGATGCAAAACTTTTGGCATTTTACAATTCTGATTTGTCAAAGACTTGCGGTGTTGACTCTTGAAGCATCAGTTGTTTCCTTGACATCATTCCATGAGTGAAGATGCAATGAAGTGATGTCCTGTAGCAGAAAGAGTGTCCTTCCTGCCTGCTGGGTGGATGGGCCTGTGTCCCTGCATCCCCTATGCCTATATCCCTGTATCCCTGAATTCATACCTGGAAGTGTTCAAGGAACAGCTGGATATGGCACTCAGTGCTGTGGTTTAGTTGGCAATGTGGTCAGTCAAGGTTGGACTCGATGATTTTGGAGATCTTTTCCAACCTGAATGATTCTGTGACCCCTGTACCATCCTGGCTGTGGCTGCCCCATTCTTGGCAGTGTCCAAGGCCAGGTTGGACAGGGCTTGGAGCAACTTTGGATAGCGGAAGGTGTCTCTGCCCATGGCAGGGGGTGGAACACATTGGGCTTTAAGGTCCCTTCCAACCCAAACAATTCCATGATTCCATGACACCTCTGCCCTGAGACTGTGGCCATGAGCCTGCAGAGTCATGAAGATCAGCAGCAGATCATGAGAACTTTCTAAAAATACATGATTTAGAGAAAGAAGGAAATCTTTGTTCAGAGAAAGTGATCATTACAGTCTCATAACAAAGGTGTTAAATTCAAAATTCTGCTATGGTATCTAAAAATAATATTTTTTTTTAAAATAAAAAGGAATCTAGAGGAAATACAAAGCTTCTGCAAAATGTTTTCTAGTATCCCATCCAGGTGGTTTTGTAGTAAAGAGGATTTTAAACCCCTCATCTGAAATTTTTCAGCAGTCCACCCGAAAAGCTGAAATGAGAGCACACCTTCCGGCCAAAACTCAGAATTTTTTGTTTCCTCATTAGCTATTCCTCCACCAACTACTGTCTCCTATAACCTTTGGAAGGCTGGATACTGTAAGGGCCTTAATGACTTTTCTGAGATATTTTACCTCAACATCTTATGAAGGCAAGTCATACAAGACATGCATTTTGGGGTTGAAATTTTTTTTAAATGGGAAATGGTCTTGGATTTGTCTAGTGGAAGGCTTCTCTGTTCATGGCAGGAGGGACTTGAACTAGGTGATCAATAAGGTCTTTTCCAACTCAAACTATTCTATTATTCTTATTCTATGACTGTGTGGTTTTTTCTGATGCAATGACTGCAGGTAAAGTTTTCATATTTCGTAGCCAACAGTTTTCTTTTTTTAGGAAAGCACGATTAATCTGTGTTTAATTTGTGGAATAGGTTAAAACAGAAAAAAAATTTAGCTGGAAAATCTAAAAGAAAACATTTCTTTAAAAATAAATTAAATTTTGAAATGTTCCTGATAGCTGGTATTTGAAAAGGTTTAAAAATAAGAAAGAAATTGTTTCATTATAGCACGACCATTTTGACTAGCCCTCTAATAAATTTTTAATTAGCTTTTCAATTCCACAAAAAATAAACAAAAAATAATTTGCAGTTACCACTGGGCAGTGCCCTTCCTCCTCTTCAGGTTTCCATTCTCAAAATAATATTTTACCCCCTAGACCTTGGGAAAAAAAATAGAAAAAGAAAAAGAAGATTATTTCCATTTTTTTCAGACAATCTAGTATCCTTCCAGCTAGAACTGGTGTGCTTGAGTCAGAAGAAAGAGAAATTCCTCTCTCCCATGCCTGGTTGATATAAAAAATGTTTGGCCTTTTTAAGACTCTGTAGACCTAAGGTCAGTCTCTTACCCTGAGTGTTGGTCTCTTTTCCCAACTAACAAAGGACAGTACAAGAGGAAATGACTTCCAGGGGAGGTTTACACGAGATATTAGGAAAAATTCCTTCATGAAAAGGGTTGTCCAGCCCTGGCATGGGCTGCCCAAAGAAGTGATGGAGTGACCATTCCTGAAGGGATTTAACAAGTGCGTGGGTGTGGCACCTGGGGACATGGGTCAGCGGTGGCCTTGGCGGTGCTGGGGGGAATGGTTGGGCTTGAAGGTCTTGCAGGGCTTTTCCAGCCTCAGGGATTCTGTGATTCTGTGGACATTCCCATTCCTCTGGTGGCATTGTAAGGCATGGGGGGCAGAGGGACCTCTGGGGAGCCTGTACTGGACCAAGTTCCCAGGCAGGTGGGGGTTTCCTTCTCTCCTTCTCAGCACATGCAAGAGGCTTCAAAAACAGCTCTGCATCTGTCACTTGGCTTTGTTCTGTGTTCTTTACGTATGAGACAAATTTGATTTGAAGCTCCTCAAGAGTGAGATGATGCTCTGGTTCCAATATCAACTGTCTAATCCAGTTAGGTTTCATGTTTTGGTGATCCTCAATGAGAAAAAATCCAAGAAAAAAGCCAGTAAAAAGCAAAATTTTCTAAGAGAGGCAGAATCACTTGAGGCTGATGCCTAATTTCCATGTCAGGAGGACACGGTGAATATCCCAAACTCCAGGTTTCCCATGGATGTTGCATCACTGCTTCTTTTCCTCTGTGGAAAAGGGTTCCAGAGTGCGCTGGTGCATTGTCACCAGGTCCTGGGCTCTGCAGGGACAGGTAACAAACACAAGGATCCCAGAACCACATTCTTCTGTTGAAGAAGGCGAGAGTAAAGGAAACACCTCTTGGGCTCCTGCCAGAAAGGGACAGGTTTGTACTCCTACTGTCTCAGTGCCCAGTTCATCAGCATTCCCTGGCAAAAATATCGCAAGGATCTTAGTTTTGGCTCCACCTTCCATAACCAAAACAAACCTGCTTTTCCTGAGACCACCTCCTTAGCCACTTTTCTGTGTTTTGTTGACAACTTTGACACTGTTACTGCTTCGAGGCTCGTGCAAACAGCACGAGCAAATTTGATAGGAAGGTTCTTCCCTAGAGAATGATTTTAGGAATGACAGGAGCAGTTTCTGTGCATGCAGGGGATTTCTTGTGGCTTGTCGAAAAGACGAAAGGCAGAAAGACTGTCACTTAAAAACAGAAAAGCAACCTCAAGCAGCAAACCGATGGCCATGTGGTTTCACCTCCTGTTGCAACTATTTTTATCACCACTTTATGCTTCATTGACCAATGGATTTTTTTTTTTCCAGCTTTGCACTTTTATATATGTATTATCCATACACACAGGACTATTATTTTTATCTTCATCATTACATAGTGCTGCTTTTTGTGCCATTTAGAGATGAACCTCATTTGAACCCTAAAGCCCCATTTGTGGCACACAAAAATACTGTCATTTACATTCTGTGCCAAAGTATTATATAAAAAGCATCAAACGGGAGGAGAGGCAGGAAGCTGGGAGTAAAGATATATAGTCAGCAAAGTATATAACTTCTGGCATATTACTGCTTAATCCTAACATAATTATTCTCATCCTTTTATTTGATTAACTTCTAATGGTTCCTCTTGGTGTTAAAGGTCCCAGTCTGATCATTTGATTTTAGTGTCTGCTATAATTACCGATAATGTTCTTTGCAAGACAATTTAATGATAACCGCATAATGGCCTATATGAAGAAAGCTGCAGGGTTTCAATGCTTTTGAGTAATATAAAATACATTAGACTAACACAAGCTATCAACATGACAGGGAATGTTTGATTTACACCAAGGACTACGTTATAGAGTTGTGGAATTTTTTTTTTGCCCTTCTTCCTTCCTTTTTTTTTTTT
>VZTA01010454.1:113448-152476 GCA_013398855.1 Mohoua ochrocephala
AAAAAAAAGAAACCACTCAAGTTTTCCATTTAAACACATTCCTTGTGGAGCCCAAACATCAGTGTAAAGCCGATATTGGGAACTGTATATTGTTTCAATCTTAGTTCCAAGTACTAGAACCTTGTTCTGCGTGGAAGAGAATACCATGAATAGGCCAGGTTACATTAGTGAGTGGGTCCCATCTGTCTCCTACAACTCAATTTGATTTCATTCATTCTCTTTTGTCTCTTTCACTTTGGAGCAGACTTTTGAGACTCTCACAACAGGCACCAGGGCAACTGCTTAGTGTTCAAAATTGCTATTAAGAATTCACAGAGGTATCTCGCAAACAATAGGACTGGCCACTTTCTCCAGGTATCGTTTCATCAGGCTCTTTAGAACCCCAAAATAGAAGGAAAAGGCATTTCAAACCGTTATTTAGCGAGGTTAAAATATCTGTGCAGCTTGCATCTGGCCAGTGTCAATGGGATTGTAAGGGCTTCTTTTACCTTTTACTTGTTCTTTCCTTGCGACAATAGTAAGAGGGTATAGATATAGAGGGAGCTATTCTGTCTTTGTTTAAATTTTAAATAGGCCATATAAATGCTGTTCAGTAGAACTTGATTAAAATTGGACTGAATAAAAACTCTTTCCATTTTTGCTCATGTAGACGAGCACTGCACACCATTTAATGGAGGCATTATTTATGTAATACTCTGTCTGTAACATGCATATTCAGAAATGTAGATTGAAAATCAGTTTTCCACTGACACAATTTTAAAGTTCAACCATCAGCTCCCCTTTTTGTGGTGATACCAAGTAACTCCAGCTCCATTGCGCTGCAAGTAGCACAGAAAATTGAAACTTGATGTGGAGAGCAGGAATTGGGAAGACCAAGAAGTTGTGTTCCTGCTGAATCCCATCAACTCAGCAAAGTGGCTTAGAAATCCCCGGAAGGGATTATGGGGAACAAGATAATGATTTTGTTAGGATGGTCCACGGGGTACATGGGAAGACAGGAGCTGCATCACTGCTTGCCAGGGTTTGAGGGTACTGTACTTCCATCTGGATTTCACCCTGGAAGATGGGGTTGTGCACCCCAGGGAGGAAAAGATGAGTCTGTGTTTTCACGAGTTCTCTGGCTGGGTTTTTATCCTGTGAAGATTGCCACTCTCCTTATCACTGTTTGCAGGAGGTCTCTCCTAGTGATCTGCCGGGTCTCTTGCTTAAAAATGTAACGAGTAGAAAACTCTAAGAGGTGAAAAATTCCAGCTGCTACCAGATGTGAGTGCAGGGAATACAACAAGAGGGGGATCGGTATTAAATATTGGATGATGAATGAATGGCAGTTGTGTTCACGTTCAGTACATGATGTCTGGAAAATGTGATTTGTTTTCCATTAATCATGTTTGTTCTTCAACTAAAAAGCTGCACGCAGACCTGCAAGGATCTCTGGGATCCCCGGAACTTAAAAAGGAAAGAAGGAACAACCAGCTCAAAAATTATGTGAAACCAAGTGGGAGATTGTCCCATGATTGCTCAGAAACCTGTAGGGTGACATACGCTTAAAGAGGATATCACTGACTCATTAGCCCCAGTCAACAGCAAATTCCTAGTTTCAACTACCCACAGATCTCCATGGTGTACTCTTAATTCTAAAACAATTAAAACAGCTGGGTGGGAAGTTGAACAGCAGTAGAGGGCATAGAAGCTGCAAGATCATTGTTTATTTTTTAAGGAACTATCGGTCCTGTCAGAGGGAAGTTCTTCCTGCAACAGACTGGCTGATAAAAACGGGAACATATGGGAAGCCAGTATTTTATGGTTTAACAGCTTTCCTATGTGGATGAGGCCCCATCCACCGCAGTCCAGGAATAATAAATACCCAGCGAGGCTTGCCTTGCTCTGTGGACCACAGGGGTGGATTTATTGGACGAAAGGTGGTCCATATGGCTTGTAGCCCTCTCCCCATCCCTCATACCTTCATCGCCTGAGATGAGTGTTGCACTGCAGAAAAGGCAGAAACCCTTAGACCACACTGCCCTGTCTTGGCATCACCCTGATGCAGCTCCCTGTCCAAACTCGAGGGCTCAGGTGGACCTGGCAACCCTGCAAATGTTGTGTACAATTTGCTCTCTTACGCACGAGTCTGATGGAGAGTGGCTGAGGGAGGTGGGAAAGGGGCTCAGGCTGGAGAAAAGGAGGCTCAGGGGGGACCTTGTGGCTCTCCCCAACTCCCTGACAGGAGGGGGCAGCCAGGGGTGGATCAGGCTCTGCTCCCAGGGAACAGGGACAGGAGGAGAGGGAACGGCCTCAAGTTGCACCAGGGGAAGGTGTGGGGAAAATTCCTTCACAGGAAGGGCTGTCCAGCCCTGGTACAGGCTGTCCAAAGAAGTGTTGGAGTCTCCATCCCTGGAGGGATTCGAAAGCTGTGTGGGTGTGGATGCGTGGGACATGGGTCAGTGGTGGCCTTGGCAGTGCTGGGGGAGTGGTCGGACTCGAAGGTCTTAGAGGGCTTTTCCAACCTCAAAGATTCTGTGACTTGATTTGATGTATCCTTTGTTTTATGAAGTAAGGCTAAACCTGCAAAATGTCCCTCCTGCCCTTGCCACTGAGGTGGAAACATGAAGGCAAAACCACCCGCCAACTCTTTATGACAGGAACGATATCACCCATCCTTCTTGAAAAGTTCAGACCTCTTTTATGCAGCCCCTCAGAGCTTGGGAAAAGTGGTTTCCAACAGGAAAGTGAGCTTGAGCTAACTTTGCTTTAGCCAACTGATCTCATCCAGGCTGCTGACTTCCAGGTTTGTGACAGGACTGTCACAAGTCACCTCCTTTGCTAAGTTTGCAAAGCTCTTCTCAGCCATGCCTACTTGATCGTTGTAGAAAGTAAGGCGTGGGTTGGGTTGATGTGATTTTTCCCAAGTCAGTAGTAGGGCAGAGGAGGCCACAGCACAGCTTTTGAGGCCAAAACCACAGTTTTGGCTTGCAAAGCATCATCTCCCATCAATATTTTGCCACCTCAAATTTCCCTACTGTATATTTATAGCTTTACAGGTGAACCTGCCCTGAGCTTTATTTCCTTCTTCCAGATTTAATCTTTTTTTTATTAAGACTATTTAGCACTGATCTATGTATCAACCCTGTAATACCCTGCTGACACACAAAATGTCAACATATCAAGTTGAAGTGCTGGAGCCACCATTTTCCGGTGGCTTTTTGAAATGATAACAAGCGACACTTATCATTTGCCACCCAATCCACTTGTGCAATAAGCAAAAAGCCAAGCAAACTGCTTTTTTTTTCCCTGCATAAAGCAGTAATTTGTGTGGCAGAGTCAGACCAACTCAGGCTGCACAGGGAATGAAGATCAAAGGGGAAATTCACCTGCCTGTCTTGTTTGCTATTGATCTGAATCGTAGCCACTTTATCAGTAGCACTTTGCCATCACCCCTCAGAGATCAGAGCCTCCTATATCTTCCCAGCTCTTTTATTTATAGAACCATTTAATAAATACATTTTCTTTCCCCAGTCTCCTTTTTTTTTGTGTGTGTGTGTGTTCTGTTTTGTTTGACCAGCAGAAACAAAGGGTTGCCCTCGGTGTCAAGGAAAAAGAAGGGTATATGGCCCCAATTCAGCAAAGCATGTAAATACGTGCTTGGTTTTTAACAGGGCAACAAACACATGCCCTTCCTCTTAGAGGCATGTAAATATGTGTGGGGTTTTGAAATGCAGCTGCATGACACAGAAGCAAATGCCACCAGGGGAAGGAACTGGTCAGCTGAATATTCATTTTCCATCTTTGCTTCCTCTCTCTTCCTCTGGTTCATTACTGCTAATTACTGGGGTGACTGAGGCAGAGCAAACAGCCTCCTGATGAAAGGGAAGGAACTATGAACCCTAAATGCCTTTTTGCATTACCCTTTAAATGGTAAAAGGGACAAGGCAGACTGTAAAAACAGAGAGGGGAAAGTGAAATCCCAAACCATGCAGCTAAGAAATGAATAAATGACTCTCCTCTTCACGCTGCCAGTGTTACACAACCTGCCTGCATTGGATTGAGACCTACGTGATCCTCTTCTAATTGAAATCACTTTACCTTGACCTCCAACAGTAAACTGAAAGCTTGTTGCTCTTGCTGCCAGCAAAGCATCAGCAGTAGGTTGTAGGAAATCCCAGCTGGGGACATGAGCTGCATTCACATGGCATTAATCTCTCACTAAGTGGCACTAAGTCAGGAGGTACCAGCCAGTCTGTAAAACAGCCATCGTGCCCGTCGGGTGCTGCTGGCGCTGTGTCCACCCAGGCTGATACCTGCCCAGCTGCTGTCTTGTCTCTTCTGCCTGAAGTTATACAAGTACAGCAAGCAAAGCTGGAAGGAACCCTAGAAAGGCATTTCGTGTATGACCTTGACCTTGGGTGAGATGAGCTAGACTTAAGCCATGCCTGTGAGTGTGTTTTACCGGTGTTGGAGGTGCACTAGTTCCCTGGGCAAGCTGCCCTAGGGTTTTGACAGTCTTTTCAGGGAGACCCTTAACTCCTCTGAGAGTCTGGGGGTGGCACAGGCACCTCATCAGTTCAGCCATGTTTGCATGTGTGGGTCTGAATAAGGCTCACGGGGTTTTCAGGAGGATTTTTCACAGTATTGTGGCAGTCCTGGTGGGCAAATGCTGATCTATAGGGAAGAGCAGGGACAGGATGTGTTATCTTACCAGGTGCCACCCATAATTCACCCCCTCTATGGAAAACAGGTTGTTTCATTTTTAGGACTGCCAGCTCAGGTTCCCTCTCCTGGAGTGTTGTTTTTCCAAAGGCATTCCAAAAAAAAGGGCTTGGGTTTCCCCTTGTTCTGTCTTTGACTGCAGTAGCACATGAGGGCTCCTGGCACAGCTGAAATTACCTTGCATGGGACAAGATCTGAGAGAAGATGGAGATGCCCTGTACTCCAGGAGGTCCCTGAACCCACATGGGCTGGCTGAAGGCAGAGATGGGAGCACCCTACCCCATCGCCTTCCCCTTCTCCTTCCCCATCCCTTTCCCTATCCTCTTCCCTTTCCCCTTCCCCTTCCCCTTCCCCTTCNACTATCAATCAGATATGACAAAAAAATGTGAAAAGGCTGTGTTGAATGGAAACAATCATTTCCCTCCGTCAAAAAATGCATTTTAAAACAATTCAGTCCTTGTGTTTCTCCCCCTTCCCCTTCCCCTGTCCTTTCACTTCCCATTTGGAAACATTGCAAAAAACTACATCAAAGATGAATGAAATACTTTGGTTTTTTTAATACTGGGGTTTGTATTTTTCTAGCTGAGTTGTGCACCAAATTTGACAGAGATTTAAAGGTGGATTTGTTCCAACTGAGAAGCCACAGGAGGAAGAGGGATTTACCATGCCCTGATGAAGTTCAGTCCTTCTTTACTAACTGGGATTATATTCAAGCATTTGTTTTTATGAGGCAAGAATAAATTAATATAAGTATAGGTGAGTATTTAATGAAACTGCAATCCAGCCCTTCATACACATGTGATTTTTTTTAAAGACAGCTGGGTGGTATTTACTGGCTTTGTGGAGAACGAGAGAAGCAAGGTCAACTCTATAAAATGAAAGTACAACAAACAAATGAGAAGAAGGCTCTGCAGCATTTTACTTACAGCTCAGAGTTCCTGGTGCTGCAGTGTAGGATCTTTGAGGCTAATTTCTGAAAAAAAAACCAAGTCCTTTTTTTTCACTGAGCAGTTGCTTGAGTTACACCTCGAGTACCTGCTGTAGCATGTTGGATCAAGCGATCTCCAGTTTGAAGTTAGAGGTGGAAATGTCCCACAGCACAGGAGAGTGAACCTTATTGGGGTATCACTCCAGCCCTCACCTCCATGTAGTGACACTGCACAGCTCTGCCCTGTCCTATTGTGGTAGGATGAGGGCTGATGGTTTTATGCAAAGAGAGGGTTGATTTCCATGAGGTATAAGGAAGAAATATTTTATAATGAGGGGTGGTGAAACACTGGCACAGGTTGCCCAGAGATGTGGTGGCTGTCCCATCCCTGGAAAAATTCACAGTCAGGCTGGACGAGGCTCTGAACAACCTGGTGGAGTTGAAGATGTCTCTGCTCATTGCAGGAGGGTTGAAACTTGATGACCTTTAGATGTCCCTTCCAATCCAAACTTTTCAATGATTTTATGATTCCATCATCACTCTGCAAAAGGGAAAAAAGTTTCAAGGCACTTTGTTGGTCTTCAAGGTTTATGCTCCAGGCGAAGCAGGAGAAATTGTGGAGGAAACAGTTTATTAAATGGATAAACCAGGACTGAAGTTTCTCAGAAGATAAAGTTAAGAGTTGGGGCCCATAGAATTTGGTGGAGAAACTCACAGTGGGTTTCTCTGATGCTCTAGAGTGGGCGTAGGCTTATTGGAACCGACAAACCTTTGGAGTTTCCTCTGTCCTAATTACTTTATAGGGTATTACCATACTAATACACAAGCATCAGATCTGCTTTTTTTTTTAATCTAAACTTGTGAAAACAGTGCAGCATTAGGAGTGTGGTAATAAACGAAAAACGTTAACATGCAATTCCCTTATGCTTTTGAAAAATTACTTCATAAATGCAAAGTAAAATATTTTCCTTTTTATTACCTGACAATTACATATTAAGAATTTCTTTTTATGTTTAAAAACATATGCAATACGGGCAGGCAGGCTCCAAAATGTAATTGCCTTCTTTCTATAAGAATCAGATGTCATTTTCTCCAAACTAAACTCTGAAAAGAGATAGGAGAAGCAAATTGTTGTATGCATTAAATTTTGAAACATCTGATAGCATTCCTCAATTAAACTATTTAAATGAAAAAAGATTGCTTTACAGCTCTATCATATCCACTGAATAAAACCTCTGTTGAGGCAAATTGGCAGTGGCAGGTACCAAATGCATTGGCCTTAATGAGACTGGACAACCTAATAGAGGTCATTGGTAATTGTTATTATATACAATATTGCACTGTCAAAAAAAAACCCTTAAGCTACACACATTGCTCAAGACATCTGAGTTTCATCGCTGCAAAGGAAGGCTTTTATCTTTCCGTGTGAAGCAATATGATTGTTGTTTTTTCATCGTGAATTACAGGCTGCTCTTTTAAAGGTGCTACAGCAAAGGGAAGCCGCACTGGTCACCACTGCTGTATTGTGAAACACTTCACAATACAGGAGATAAGAAGCCCACCTGGAACATTTTTCCGTCATTTTCAGTGGGAGCTGGGTTGGGGTTATGGTTACCTGTCCTTGCTCAAACACTGTGGGTCCATTACAAAGAGTCCTGTTAACTGAGCTGTCCTGGGATCGAGCTTAGCTGGGGTTTTTTGATGCTCAGCTGCTGAAGAAGCTGAAGAGCCATAATTTGTCTGTATGACAATGTTGATTCTCTGCTACTTGACAAAAATTACAGCTCTTAAGGTTTGATTTGTTGGAGGGAAGAATCAGCTTGAAGAATCTTGGCCTGCTGTGCTGGTATTAAAATGAGGCCTTGTGAAGAGGAGTCACACTCTACCTTGCAGCTTTTCTGTTTCAAAGATCCCCCAGGATCCTGCAAGCATTCCCATCTTCCCAATGGCAATTGGGCCAAACTGAATAATCCACAGCGTTGCGGATCTCCTTCCTTTGAATTTACAGAAAACATTATCATGATTTGCCTAAATGGTTCTGGAAACTGTGGCTGCCCCATCCCTGGCAGTGTCCAAGGCCAGGTTGGATGGGCCTTGGAGCAACCTGGGATAGTGGAAGGTGTCCCTGTCCATGGCAGGGAGATTGAACTAGGTGATCATTCCAAGGCTTCATAAGTTGTTCCATGTGCCTGAACAGTCTCCTGCCACATTTTGGTGGAACAGGTAGGTGGGCATCCTTTTATGGGTCTCTAAAACAAAAATGACAATATAGTTCAGTGACAAACTGTTTTCTCTGCTTTTATCTAGTGCTCCTTGGAAAAAAAAAACCCAAAAACCTCCACAACAAACAAACTACTTGACTACTGGGAATGTCTTGCAGCAAAATTTTGAAATGAGCCCCACTGTACTATCCTTTAAATGCTATGCAAAAATAGCTAGTCTCTGCTGAGTATTTTACAAAGTACACAATGTGTGTCCATTTAACCTAATAAAATATTAAATAACATTAAAGCCATGATATTTAGTTCTCCATTTTCATCTTACGTAGCTTTGTAGGCTGGGATAAAGTAAGCAGAAGGCATTGCCCCTTCCTGATTCGGGCATGTTTTGAGCTCAGCTCTGCCAGATCCACCAGTGTGAAACCAGCTCACACTTCCCCAGCCTGCTGCCATCTGCCAGTGATGGGATATCTGGGCCCAAATCCTTGCCCACCTCAGTCCTACCTGACTGCCCTGGGCTCTTTCCAACTCACACACACACACCCCCCCATGATAGAACCCATGGAGGTACAAAAAGGGTTGAAATTGCACCACAGTTCTCAATCTTCTGAGGCTTTAATTCTCCTTAGATAAATTTTTACTGTGTGCTTTACTCTTATTTTAGAGACTCGAGCTCCTTAGCTGAATGTTGTAAACCATTAAGGTCAGCACTACAATATTTTAATGTTGCTATTTAACAGAAGCAAGATTTTTATGGCAGTGAAAACTGCCGCGGGGAAAAGAAAATGCTATGCAGACACCTAGCAGACAATTGCGAGTAAAAATCAAACAAAACTTTGGGTAAGGGAAATGTCTTTATGCAATTAATGTGTTGGCTCATACTGTCAGACTGATTGAAATAAATCACTTTTTTCCTTTCAGTGTGGGGGATTTCAAGGGAAGGACAGTACAAAGGTCCTTTCTGTAGCTGAAAGAAACTGCATTATCTTACCTTTTTTTTTTCCCCATACCATGCATGCAGCTGATGCACAAAACGGTGTAATTACAATCTGACATGGAAGTGATTGTCTGAGCCTGAAAATCAGTAATGTTAACCTTCTCAAAATAAATTTCAATTTGATCCTGTGAATTTTACATTGAAATGAGTTTTTTCTTTAAAACCCTGGAGAAAACAGCCCTGTATGTGCGCATTAACAAACAGCTTTGCAAATCTAGGCTAAAGTGAATATTCAATTTCAGGAGGTCAAATTGAGATTCAGTCTCAACATCACGACAACCAAGCCACATGAGCCAAAGTGAACTCTTTTCAGACCTGGCAGAGATTTCACCTGTTCCTAAGGTGGTCATTTGCCCCTAAGCCTCCCCTTTGCAGTCTCAGAGACGTTTACATCCAAAGCCATACCCATTTGCAGTTGGTTAAATACCATCTCTGCAGTGAATATTCTGAAGAAGGTGGCTTTGTCTTCAAGACTAAAAGAGATTTTCTGTGTGATTTCAGGATCTCAAAGAGCAGATTTAAGCTATATCTTGCCTTCCTGCTGGGATTTCCATCCCGGTAGTTAAAAGCCCTAGTGCGGAAGAAAGAGGATTTCGAGGAGATACCAAACTGTGTAGGACAAACATCAGTCATACCTCCCAGACCTTAACAAATCCCAACCCCACGTGCTCCCCATCAAGCCCCAGAGAGAACTTCCCTCTAGCGTTGTGCTGGAGAGCTGGGGTCTGCAGACTCCTCTACAAACTAATTTGGTGTTTTTCTGTGCACCGTACATGTTTGGGCAGACAGTCCTTGACTCGGGGAGAGGTTTCCTGCTTTTAAGGGCTTCTACTGCATTTAAGAAGTGTAAATAAACAACCTGTGCTGGAGGCTTGGTTTGTTTTTTTTATACACACACAACGTGAGAGGTGAAACCCCTCAAAGACTTTCTCTCCTTAGACAGAAAAGTGCTTGTGTGATCTGAACTTGATCCTGGCACAGCAGCTCAGGGCAGTGCTGGAGTCCCCATCCCTGGAGGGCTTTAAAAGCCATGTGGATGTGGTCCTTGGGGACATAGGTCAGTGGTGGTCTTGGTTGTGCTGGGGAATGGTTGGACTCAATCTCAGAGATCTTTTCCAACCTAAATAATTCTATGAAAGCCAACTCCTCACCTTTTTCAATCTTCGAATCTCATTTTGGCACCAGTAGTCAGAGTTTCTGGGGTTTCTTAACCAGCATTTGATAATTCTGTGGGAAAATGCAGCTGAGGAGAGTGCAAATTCTTCTATCTTCTTCTGAGGAGACTAAAAATTCTTCAATTTCTTCCCAGCAGGGCCGCAGGGAGAAACTTTATTAAAAATGCTCTATTTTCCTAGAAGAAAAAAATTCTTAGGAATTCCTCACTACTTTCCTTCATTTTCCCCAGGTCACAAAGAACAAACCCTATTCTGCAGCAGGGTCATTAGCTGTATAATGATGGGTCATAGACCAGCACCACATTAATACCATGACCATGAGTGCACCTGATACCAGACCACGATAACCACATGCTGCTACCAGGATCCACACGGTGGCTTTGAGCTCTGACTTGTGCTGGCTGGCTCTGCACAGAGCATGATCCTGAAACTTCTCTCCTTGTGGCATCTGACAGATACACTCAAAGAACAAAGAAATTTGCTCTTCCTATTCAATTTAGTAATTAATAACTTTTTTTTTAAATGTACGAAGAGAGAAAGGACTAGAAGAGTATGAATATTTAATGAACTATCTGAATAATCTCTGATACAAATGCTATGAAAATAGAAGTAAGGATTAGTAGTTCAGTGTGGGGTGGTGACACACACCTCTGATGTGCTACTGGAGAAGATCTGGTCATATGGGAAGAGCCTGAAGCTACAAATTCACGTGCAAAACATACATGGCTGAATAAAGAGTATGCCTTGTGCACCAGAGGGAGTATTGAAGGAGCCTGGAATTTTCCACTGGAGGGGAAAGGGTTAGAATCACAGAATATCCTCAGTTGGAAGGGACTCGCAAGGATCAAAAAGGGTTAACCAGGTCATTTTCTTTTAGGTGGATTTCTGGAGCCCTAACTATAAATACCCATGAATGAAAATTTTAGCCCAAGTAATGTGGTGGAAGTTACCCAATAAATCGATTTCTTTTTTGGGTGAAATTGTTGATAGCAGAACTATATACTGCAAATAATTTCCCCAAGTTAAACAGGACTATAGTGATTTGGTAACTTTTCACATGCCCTTTGCCCTGTGCAGGGCAATGGATGTTCGTGTCCGCACATCTGACCTCATGTGGCCTTAGACCTTGAGTAGTTTTGCTTTAGAGGACGTGAAATGCAGAGACCCTGTAGGATTGATGGGTCCCCGTGTCTCCTCACATCCATCTCTTCCCCAGCAGACAAGGGTGTTATTGAGGGCTAATGACAGAAAACCCCAATGGCCCAGGCTACAGTTCTGTGACCCTCTTTGGTAAACAACCACCAGGGCAGGGCTTACAGACTCCTCCAAGAGCACAAAGATCACTCCCCTGGAGATTCTCCTGGACGTGAGATCCAGCATGGTCACTATCCACCTCTTCCCAAAAGGATGAAGTGCAGGACATGAGCCAGTGCTGGTGTTTGGGTGTGGAGAAACCAAGGTCAGCAGGAGCGTGGCTGTGTGTGTGGCACGGTCAGCAGTCCCCTGCCCATGAGGGGACACAGCAGAGGGGTGCTGAGCACCGTGACACAAGGAGGAAGCTGGAGCTGCCCTTTGTGGCAGTCACAGCACACATTCTTCAAAGTGCTCTACACGCAATAATGACAAAAGCCCCACAAATGGACACTGCTGCAGTCCAGCGACACGGACCATCAGCTGAGTTTTCAATCTGGCCTTAAACGAATTTGCCAAATTGGCACCTCTGACGTCAAGTGGGAGCGAATTCTGCAAATCTCAGTCTCTTTTATAGGGAAGCGCTATTGATTTTTTTTTTTTTATCGTCTTACTTTGTTTCTTCCAGCTCTCCCCTCCCTGCACCCACCTTCGGCGGGATTGAACACTTTGATTTAAGAGAGGCTGTTCAGTGCAAGAGACCCTCTTGGTGGCGAATTAGAGGATGCCTTGCCCCGCACATCCCAGCAGTCAGACTGCAGAGACGCGCGTATCCATCACCCTCACACGGGGCGTTTACAATACAATTATATCCTTCGAGCTGGTCGCTGGGGCTGCTGACAGCCTCCAATGCCACCCCAATGCCAATTAATACGTGGATCTGGCCCCTAAGAAGCCAAATCCATCAGTGCCACCACGGATGCAGCGTGCCACCAAGGGAGCAGCATGAGCCGTGCCTCGGCTCTGCTGCATTTTGGAGCGCCGTGACTCGGTGGAATCGCTGGGGTTTGAAGGGCAGTGGCTACCTGGCTAACTTTGTGCTTGCTTGCAGAGAGCTTCACACATTTTTCTTCTTGTCTACGGAACAGAACGGGGCTCTTACTGAAGAAATAATTTTGCAGTTTCTCTTAAAGTCTCTTCCAGCCACAGGAAAGTCACTTCTGACTGGGAAGCAGCATCTGCTTCTCTAACATCTTTTCTATCCTACAGCAAAAGGCAATGACTTTTAAGCAGAAACATAAGGTTATCTCTGGTGTTTCCCTTGACTCTGGTAGTTTAAGATCAGTTTTGAAGGCTCTCAGTGACATATTCTATCTGCTCTATTTCTTTCTGCAAAACAACCCTTCTCTCCTCCGGAGTAGCCTGGCACCTGCGGGTGGTCAAATCACTTCTGGCAGCTGTCATTCTGGGGAAAAGCTCTCTGCTTTTGACTTCAGATAACAGCATTGGTAATATCATAGTGTTCAGGCTCTGCATGTGTGGTGTTTGACTCAAGGAACAGGGGTTTTCCAAGGGTCAATGTGTAACCAAGCAGTAGAAACCACAGAGGTCTGCAAATGCGATGGCTAAAGACACAAGCCAAGGGCAGAGGACTTTAAAAAAATGTGTATCATTATAGAATTGCAAATCCCTTTCCCAAAAGAAATGTAGTCTGTTGAACCCTTTGTAAATTCCAACAAACTTCTCTGAGATCAAACAAACAAACAAACAAACAAAGTTAAGCAATTTCCACCAACTGCCTTTTTAAAGTCTTCTCTTGCTGAAGCTGCCAGGAGAACAAAGTTTCATCTTCCAGGACTGAAAAAATGAACCTTTGCTGCTTGGAAATAAGTCAAATCTATAGCTGGAGTAGACATAGTTGACAAAAAAAATTTTACTGAAAGGTCCAAAATTATTCATGATGTCAGGAAAAACTGCACCACACATAGAGACAAAATAAAAAATAGCCCAAACAATCTATTTGGAAAAGCTATTTCATTTTTCATTTTTCATTTTAAAAACACGTTTTTAGTCTCTTAAGAAAACCCTGCAGATTTCACCGACATTAAATATCCTCTGAAACAAACAACTCATTGTGGGTTGACTAAAATATTCTATCTTGACTTGACCTAACACTTTTATTTTCTTTCATTTAATCAAAACAATTAGGAAAAAATTTCCATGGGTTTGACCTGAACAGAAGTTACTCTGATATTTGTACCTACCCACAACACTAAGCCCATGATTTGTTCAAATTTTGTTCAAATTTTGTCAAGCAGTCAGGGAAGATGTAAGATGGACGGGGAGCCACTGTCCCCAGTTTTAACAAGTTGCAGGCTGGGGTTGAAATCTTACCACCTGGGAAGCTCATGGGAAATTCACCACCGACATTGCAGGAGCCAGAACACCATCACAGCCTTTAATCTTTCCCTTTGATGTACAAAAAGCTGTTTGCACCATTCAAAGCAGCTGGTTTTCCCTACAGACTCCCCAGTGAGATGGATCCTCCATTGAGTTGCAGGAGACCCTCCGCATCTCCCACCCGCTTTTTCATCTGCGTGGCTTAGTGAGGGCTTACCTCTGGAGATTTCCAAACTAGGCTTTGAGTCAAAGCTAATGCAACATTTAGGTGTTTCATGTGAGTCACACAGCTGGGAAGCAGCACTGGTGTTGTCACAGCTCAAGTTCCAGCATAGAATCATGGAACCACAGGACGGTTTGGGTTGGAAAGGACCTTAAAGCCCTTAAAATTCCTCCCCCTGCCATGGGCAGGGACATCTTCCACTAGACCAGGGTGCTCCAAGCCCCGTCCAGCCTGGCCTTGGACACTGCCAGGGATCCAGGGGCAGCCACAGCTGCTCTGGGCACCCTGTGCCAGGGCCTCCCCACCCTCACAAAGAAAAATTGCAAAAAAGAAGGAAAGTGTTTTATAAATCAGTGCATGTGAACTCATTGTTTTGTTCTTGTGGAGTTAATATGATAGATACCATCTAAACCTAATTACATTTGATCTGAAATGGAATATCCTTCTCTGCAGAATTGGTGGTACTATCAACTTCTTTAATAGCACCAAAGGGGACCATTCTACTTGTCCTCCCTGACAACCTCATGGGGTACAGCCTGCCTACCCAACTCACCTAATCCTTCCGTTTCAAGCATGTTGGGGAGCAGCAAAGGTCTTGGTTTCCTGTCCGTACCACAGAGGTAGGAGATGACAAAGACCTCTGAAAGTAAAACCTTTCTAGAGGTAAAACCTGGTTGTGACTCAGTTAGTCACAACCTCCACCTCTGCACCCCAGGTATGTCCCATGGCCACCTGCAAAGAATTGCAGAGACATGCCAACCAATAGGAAGAAATATCTTCTAGGCACCAAAAATGGTGTGGCTTTAGCAGCAATGAGATTTGTTGGGGCTGGTTGATTTCCCACTGTGTTCACATACCAGGACACATCGCTGCAGACTGTTCGTAAATACTTTCAGAAGGACATGCTAAAGGTCTTTCCCTTTTCCCACCATCACCCTTGCTCTTCAGAGATCCCTGTTTGAACCCTGGGCCTGGCTGGAGCTCTGGAGTGTTGCAAAGGTGCAGATAAAACACAGTGATTTCCTTAAACGAACTGTAAAGGCACAGGAATAACAGAATTGCCTCCAACAGCTGATAGCCTTCATACAACCCATCCTTCCTGAGAACTGCATCCATGGAGGACTTGGCCACCATCAAACCCTTACAGGCTGCAAGGTTTCAGGCACTGGTGGATGCCAGGGAACAGCTGGATGGGGCAGGAGACCAAGGCAGGAGTTCCCCAGACCAGCCCTTCCACTCTAGTTCTGCACTGCTGTAGCTAATACAGGTTTTGCCAGTTATTCCACCGGGGAAAAGCATAGATCTTTCTGTTGGCCGACATTGCTGGCAGTAGTTATAAATTGTCTTCTGAAATAGCTGGAGAGGTGTAAGGTCTCAGACATGAGCCAGCTGATGCTATTCCTTCAACTCAGACCCAGGACCTGCCCTTGGGAGCGCTCCCAGGCTGCTCCAGCACCACAGGAAGTGGGTTTGCTCCAACTCCCACCTCAAGGGTCAGCTTTTCCGGTGCCAAAATCAGTTTCAAATTCTCCACCACCTCTCAGGGATCAAGCAGCACTTAATAATTAATACTCTGAATGCTTTCAAATCACCTGGCAAAGGAGCCAGCACAAAATCAAATTGTTATGGTCAATGTCACTGTTTGGGCTGTGAAGGATGAGTCCTGCCTGATTGCAGGTTTTCCAGAGCAGATTAAACTTGACATGTCTTTTTTTTTTTTCCTATGAACAAGTCTCGTCTGTGCAGAGCAAAGCTTAAAATTCATTATTTACTTTGCATGATGTTGACATCACAACAGAGCCCTGTACACTCTGTCTCGACTGGTGAAGAGAAGAAGAATCTCCTGTTTTGCATGATGAAGAAAAACCTCTGTAACCATCTGCGTTTCCCCCAGTCCACAAGGTTGCTGCTCCAGGGACAGCCCCACTCACCTTGTAATAGCGTGTGGGATGCTCTGAATTTATTTATTTTTAATTTGTACTAAAGAAATAAATGCTGTTCTCCCAGTTTGTGTCCCTCTCCATCCTGTGAGATAAAGTTATCAGGAATAATCAGATCATAGAGTGGGGGGCTGGAGAGGAAATCGTACATTAATACTAATGTATCTGGCATTGCAGGAGACACGAAGCCTGCTGTTCCCTCATTGGCCTGGGAATGTTTAACAAGCTCACTACATACCTTTGCTTTGCTTTGCAAAAGAAGAAAACCCTGCACAGCTCCCCGAGCATCTGACAAGAATGCACAGACATAATAATTTCTTTGACCTCAGCCACATGAGTTTCTGAAAAGAACAAAACAGCATCATTTCATGGCATTTACAGTTTAAACCTTTCCTATTCAAGTTTCTAACAAAAAAAGCCAACAGCCCATTCTGGTCATGATTAAAATTCATAGGCTTGCTGCAGAGAACAGATGCAGAAGCAATTTTAGGCCAGTCATATCCCAGCTCTGCAAAATTAATTTGACAGGTTTGCATTAAAGCACTGATCAATATCCACTTTAGAGCAGCAGAGGCTAACTGAGAAAAAATAAGTGACCGGAGTGCTACCAGACGAGAAAAAATGAATCTTTGAGACTTTTTTCCCTCTAAGCTTGCACCTACATCAGAAGTCCTGACCTCAATCCATTGATCGGTTGCAGTTAACATGACAAAAGGCCTGGCGGATATACCAGAGCTATACCTACCAGGGAACAATCAACCCTGATACACTAAATGTTTGACAGAGTGACTAGACTGCTGAATTAGTATTTGCTTTCTGAGGTCTGGCAGGCAACCTTTCCGTCCTGCAGTTTCCTAGATGCTTACAAAAGGGATTATATATAGACATGGTTTATAGAACTTCTCTTAAACTTTCTTAAAGAAGCGCCTCTTAGTATTTTAAGCTGAGACCAAGATAATAAAACTCCACAGCCTTGTGCCATTCCGGTTACGTCTCCAACGGGGGAGAGGTGTATTTCTATTTTCAACTTAATAAGGACAAACTGTTTCGTTAAAGTGCTCCAGAGGGTTTTTTTCATCTGTGGGAGAGGGAGGAAACAGCTCGAGGCACCAAACCCACCCCAAGCCTTGCTTAGGAGTGGGAATGACACAACCCATATTGGGGCTTGATTGGAGGAGAAATGGCTGGAATTCTCCTCTGCCCTGGGTTGTGTGGGTCGAGTCCAGAAAAGGAGAGCATTTGCATAACCCCACACACGCCACGGATGCATCAGCATATCGCCACAGCAGCTCTCCTGGCTGGCGCTGCCCGCGGAAGGAAGGTGTGGCACAACAGGCACAGCATTTCAAGAGGTGGACTTTTTGTCTCACAGGCGATCCTGCAGCCACGAGGAGTGGTTATAACTCACCAGGCACGGATCTATCTAACTGCAAATCTCTCCTGCTCCTGTGGGACACCGGCTATCCCTGGATGACACGGAGCCTGATTGCACTCACCGCGCCGCCCGCCGAGAGGACTGCGGTGATTTGCCCCGGGAAGGGCAGGAGGTGGTTTGGGAGCTTGCAAAGAAAAGCCCCCAGACTGATTTCCCGCCTGCCACTCCTTGCCTCGATTTGTGCAACAGCTCTGGGTGTTGCATGCAAGGACAGATTCTGACCTGGGATGTTGTGAGGTCTCTCCAGGGCCGCCTCCTTCTTCAGCTGCACCCAACACCTCCAATCAATATTTGCTGTAGGAGCCGGTCACTGCTGACTGCAGTGACTATAACTGCAGAACTGCAAACTTCCCCTCACAGATCAGATCCCTTGGTGAAAAATCTCTACACAGATTTATTCTTCTCTGCCATTTTCCCCCGGAATTTGATGCACCCCATGGTGTACAACCTTACACCAACCTGTAGGTCCTTCCCTACAAGCGCTGTTGTAAGGATTATTGGTTTGTTGCAATCTGAAGAAGATGACTCACCTTTTTAATTTCTATTTCTGATCATTTTAGAATTTTTATTTATGGCCCTCAATCGAAGCAACATAATTTCATGTTATAAGCTTGACTACAGTTAGACATTAAGTTAAGCACTTAATCACATACTAATTACCTGACATCACTCCACAGCAACCTGTGAGTCTTGTGGACAATATTTTGCCAGGAAAAATATGAGGTAAAGGGTGTTTCTTGACCAGCTGTGAAAGCTGGTGTCCAGTGGCACTGGAGCAGGACACCTGCTCATTTCCTTTGATGTTTAACATACTCCAGTCCCAAAGAAAGGGCAAAATCTCATTAAAATCTTTAGTTTACTCCTACACAGCACAGTCAAGGAACAGAACAGCCCATCCCACAGTCGAAGCACCTGCTTTAGCCATGGGAAATACAAGTTTAGTTCCCAGCATTAAAGCAGACCTCACTCAAGCCACCAAGGACTAGATTTCTTAAATCTGAGGTGCCTAATTACCTCTGAGTTCAATGGAAAACTAAGCAAGTCTCTTAAATACCATTTAAAATCTGTCCTCAAGCTACTTGGTTCCCTTTCTGTCAAATGACAGTCATCTCTTTCCCTAAATTCCCAAGGAGTAAGATGAATAAATACATCAGTCAGCTCCCCCACTCCAGTGATGGAGGGCATGAACAGCCCACAGAGGGACAGCTAAACCCCACTGCATCTAAAATATGCTGAAAATGTCAAGTACCACTTGCCATGTCTGTACTAAACCTTTGTATACGCAAACAGACGCTGCAGGCATGTAGACACCAGCTGATACATCAAATTTTCTTCTCCCATGCCTTCAGGATTCTGGCAGAAAAGAAGATCAACATGTCTTGGCAATGTGCTCTGGCTCCCTGAACCCCCCATGCCCTGGGCTGATCCCCCAGCGTGGGCAGCAGGGCAGGGGGGATTCTGCCCCTCTGCCCCGCTCAGGTGAGACCCCACCTGCAGAGCTGCCCCCAGCCCTGGGCTCCAGCAGCACAAGGACGTGGAGCTGCTGCAGCCAGTCCAGAGGAGGCCACGGAGATGCTCCCAGGGCTGGAGCCCCTCTGCTCTGCAGCCAGCCTGGGACAGCTGGGGGTGTTCCCCTGCACAAGAGAAGGCTCCAGGGAGAGCTCAGAGCCCCTGGCAGGGCCTAAAGGGGCTCCAGGAGAGCTGCAGAGGGACTGGGGACAAGACATGGAGGGACAGGAGCCAGGGAATGGCTTCCCAGTGCCAGAGGGCAGGGCTGGATGGGATATTGGGAAGGAATTGCTGTGTGTGAGGGTGGGGAGGCCCTGGCACAGGGTGCCCAGAGCAGCTGTGGCTGCCCCTGGATCCCTGGCAGCATCCAAGGCCTAGCTGGATGGGGCTTGGAACAACCTGGGCTGGTGGAAGGTGTCCTTTCCAACCCAAAACGTTCTATGATTTTATGATTCTATGCCTAAACATTTCCATAGCCTTGCAAAGACTCACATTCATGGATCCTGAATTAACACAGAAAAAAATCTGCTATACTGAGCATCAACATCAGCCCTTCAGCTGTGGCACCTCTTTTAAGGGTATGCAAATCTTTAGCAGGCATGTGAAATAAAAGGACCTGTAGGCAGATGTGGTTGTCTGACCTGCATATGCAGGTTAGGATGGTGCAAAACAAACTATTGCCCAGCCAGTGCCAAAGCAGGACACGTTGTTTGTTGTCAAACCAGATTTCTGCTAATCTTTCACCCCAGGCCCCGAGTTAGACACATAACCATGAACAATCTGGTACCTGCAATGCAACACGATGTGTCTGTGACCCACACAGAGGAACACACTGGCTGACACACATGGTCTGACTGCCACCACATCCTCAGGCAGGTCCTGAGCACCCTGGCACTGCCCCTGCTAAAGATAAAAGGCCTCTGGTATAACCAGTATTTTACCACTTTTTGTTTTTTTTAAAAAGGATGTATATTACAGTGCCATGTATATCCCTAAATGTACATTGCAGCACATCAATAAAATGCACCGAATTTCCACCTCATTTGGAGCGGTGCCTTTTCTTTATCTCTCTGCAATAAGTTAACCTCTTAAATATTACAACACACTGCTCCTTATGTCTCTTAAATATTAAACAAGGGCTGTACAAAATAGATTCAAGAACACACAGTAATCAATAGCAATGATCACGAGGGCAGAAAAATGGAACCGTTTAAGGGTTTTTAATCTGGTGAATAAACCCGGCGCTTTCATTCAGAGAAAACAATGCAGCCAAAATCCGGCTGAATCACACGCTCTCTAACACCAGATTTCCCTCATTTCTCCTGCTTGGCACAGCTGGATTTTAAAAAGGAGTAAGAAGTCATCCAGGAAAAATAACCACCAAAAAAATCCCTGACCACAAAATATTTCATGCAGTCGATAGTTAAGTCTGTGCTTCAGAAATGCACTGAGGGATGTCTTCCATAAACCCCTGACATATATGCATTCTTCAAATCAGGTGGGGGCTTCATTTTTTTTTTTCAGAGCCCACTTTTATGATATGAACAATTGCCCTTCTCATAACTCAGATGCATTAATGTGGTTTTTATGTATACATAAAGAGGAGATCTTTACAGTCGGTTCTGAGACCTATTTTCAAGTGAAATGTGTGCTTAGATACAGACATATCTGCAATATAAATGTCTTACGAGGAATAGAAAGACATTCAGATTCAGTTCAGATGGTGAACACCTCTTTGAAATGATCTGTAGGAGAACAACCTAAGGCATGTGTGTACCTATTAATAATAGAGTGTCCATGACATCATTTTACTAATTACCTGGGTTTAGTGCACTCCGTGTAATGGTATTTGTTTTACTTTTCTAAATGTAGTCACTCTTCTCTGAACAGTTCTTCTGGGTTTTGCTCTCGTGGTGGTTAAAGAGAAGTGAAACGAAAGCGTGTCAATAAAGAGGTCATTACATTAATGCATGTGCCTATTAACTTCCACCCAGGGAAGAAAGGAGACGAGTGGCGTTGGAGGGGTCTGGGGTCCATCACAGATGTAAAAACCTCCTTTGAAAATCACTTCTGCAAACACAGATTCACGTTACTCAATCGTGCTGCACGTCTGCCTCTCCTGGTGCCGCTGGGACAGCTGCTCCAAAGTCCTTGGTCTTGGACATGCACAGAAATCCATGTGTGGATCTCTGTGATCCAGAGATCAGACCGGAAGATCACCAGGGTAAAGGTCTTATCCTGCATTTGTGCCACCCCCAGAGTCCCATGAGCCCTTGAGAAGACATCAATCCCCGCCCAGAAATTCCCATTTTCACCAAGTAACAAATTACAACAAGAGTCTGCCACCTTTCCTGGACTGTGACTTACCATAATGGCATGCATGGTGATAATCAATTTGACTGCGATAACTATTATTTCTTCACTTGTTTTTTAATTGTGAGCATGCTGATTAATGGATTGGGCAGTTGCTCAATCTCACAATCAGGATCATAAATATCCTGTGCTGGAACGTTATTTGTCAGCTCTGGCAGCAGTATTCAATCACTGTCAAGAGTGTCCATGTCCAAGGCCAGGCTGGGTGGAGCTCTGAGCAGCCTGGTCTGGTGAAAGGTGCCCCTGCTTGTGGCAGGGGTTGGATGAGATGAACTTTAAGGTCCCATCCAACCCAAACCATTCTGGGATTCTACAGTTCAGGAAGTCCCAGACATGCTGGATGCTCACAGTTGACCACCCAGAGAAGTCAACTGAAGTCTGACAACTCCAGAGATGTCTTTGCCCACGGAAAATCCAAACACATCTCCCTTAAAGCTTGATCAAAACCCCTGTGATCTGCTTGCTGTTGCCAAAGAGGATTATATGGAGCAGAGATGAAAAGGTTTTGCCTTAGCAAGGGGGAAGGTGCACCTGCAAGAGACTGGCTCACAGCCCTCTTCAGCACTCTCTGGTGGAGAGGTTCACTGCTGTCCTGCTGGAAGTTCAGGAGCACCAGACACCTAAGCAGTTACCACAAATTATCTTTAGTGGAGGGAAGGACAGGCACGGTACAGCCGTGATTCACTCCCTCAGGATGTCCAAGATAGGTCAGAGTCATGCCCTGGGATCCTCTTTCCACTGACTGAAAGGGCACTTAAGGCAGTCAGCCCAGGGTAGAGAAATTTAGGTGAGGTGAGTCCCAGAAAAAAAAAAAAGCCCTTTGAGCCCTGTGATTAATGCTGTCAGTTCCAGCCCATTCCTCATTTCGGGATGGGCCTCTTCCTGCACTGGCTGCTGAGGGCTGGGCACATCCAGACCTCAGCTTGGGCAGATCCTCTGCAGTACACTGTTTTGAAGCTTCATGCCTGAGGATTTCTTCCCTTACCTCAAGGTCACTGAAGGCCTGAATCTCTGGAGGGTTCCAGTGTGTCCCCACTGCCAGGAAAGGGCAGTGTTAAAAAGATGAGGACCCATCTCCAGCTGAGTGCGCGTCCTCAGCAGCTCTTGGCAGCCACCACCAGGGCTTCTTCCTCTGCCCTTGGAGGGCGATCCTGTTTTATGGCTGGAGAAGGCCATGCCACTGTCTGCTCTAGCTCTTTGCTTAATAAAAGCCCTATTTTGGTGCACACAATCCCTCAATGATTCTCCTCCTGGGTTAACTTGCTGAGTTGGGTCCAGCCCACATGTGTCTTTATCCAGTCAAACCTTGTTTATAGTAATTTAGGGTTGTTAATATCACATTTTTTTGCTGACAGTAGATGCTGGAAAGTGGAGCAGACATGCTTGCTCTTTGACCAGTATGCCAGTATGAGATTCCCTTTACTACTGCTTTTTCTTTTTTCTCAGAAAACTAAAATAAGCAAATAAACTGCCCCTTGAGTTAGTGTTTGTCCCTCTGCTTTTACCTAGCGCAACAGGTTTGATTTTCCAGGGTGCTACAAGTATCAAAATTAATTGCAATACCGATTTGGTTTTTTTTTCTTTTACTATGACTCTTATTATTGTGAAAAAAGAAGAACCAGAGTTTCTATTCTTCTTGCTGAAATAAGAAAATACTCATTTCATTGCCAGAGGTGCCTTGTAATGTCTTTTTAGATGTCTTCAGTAAAAGTCTCCTTGCCTCCTGTAAGTTAAAGAAAATGTACAAGCTGCCACTTGTTTGCTTTCTGAGAGAGGGGGAGAGAATGTGGACGGAGATTTTGCTGTTAAATTTTGTCTGCCACTGCCTTATGGGAACTCGATGCACATTCACTGCAAAAATGTGGGTTGCTTTAGAACATTACTCCTGCTGATGCTGCCTTCCCTTCCTCCTGTAAATAAAAAAGCAGAAAATTCAGTAACCCTGTCATAACCTACTCTTTAAGGACAGTTCAGGCACAGTTAATTTGACTGTTGGCTAATAAATATATAAATACATCACCCCCCACCCCGAATACAGAGGAGACCTGTCAAACTTCAGCATCATTGGCTAAATGCCTGAAGGGGAAAAATGACTCGAAAGAACTTAATTCAAAAAATCCTTTAGGCCACACTGTTGCATCTTGCAAGCCAGTAAAGATGCAGACAGCTATGAAGAGAAAGACATCAATAAATAATCAGGGGTCTTAGACTTTTAAATGGGAATCGGAGCATTGCAACCCAAAGGTAAATTGAATCTTTTCCGAGTCTTCCTAGCAGGTGCTCACGCCTGTGTAAGCTATAAAACTTTGCTCATTGTAAATGTAGCTTGCCCTTTCGACAGACATTTTTACATGGAAATGGAAAGTCTTAGCTTGAGACCGCTCAAAGGCATCTTTGCCTGCAGCAACTTCTGTTTTATATTTTGAAAGGCTTTTTTTTTTTCTCTTTCATATTTTCCTTTCCTCTTTCTCTTTGCCGAGGGATATCTGAATCCTACTTAAACATTTTTCTGTGGTAAACAGCTTTAAAAAAGTGAGCTGTGCAACATGCAACCAGGCGGTGGAAAGGACGCTTGTCACCACTGCATTAAAGGTGAGACCAGCTGAGGAAATTGGTGATGAAATGAAACATCTTTCATTTCTCTTCCTGACAAACTGACTGGACACTAAGCTTGCCATAGATGCTTACTGAAGGAAGTTATAAGCATGTTTCATGAGTTAATTAGTGTTGATAACCATTCAGGCACGCCATTAGATGGTGCCCTGGGTAGGACGAACAGTTTTGGCTATGGAACAGGACAGACATCCATTCCTACTCATCCTCTTCCTTATGGACTGTCAAAAAAGCAAAGCTGCTTTGCCCTTGGTTTGCCCATAACTGCAATAGAACACATAATATTGTACCGAAACAGTGCTCTTCTGATTATTATTATATTTGGAGGAGGTGTCTTTTTGAGCTCTGCCTCATGATGCCAAAGTGGATCACAGCTAGCTGGGACACTGGACAGGACACTCTTTCATCCTAATCCCTCCAGTCCTGGAAAAGTCATCTGATGTATGCATGGATCTGTGAAAATCATGAAAAAAAATGCCAAAAAACCTGAAACTACATCTGTGAGGCAGGAAGCTGCTCCTCTCCAACCCCCCACACCAGTTGTCTGAAATGAGTGTTAACTCTGAAGCCTAATGACCTATTTCTGAGTAGGAACTCAGTGTTTTGCAGCAAAATGCTTTCCTGTAGTGTGAGTAGGCACTGAAGCTAACAGCGAGTCATAAATGAAGCACAAAGTGATCTCATATCATGTCCCAGTTTGCAGGCCAAAAACTTGATGTTTCACAGAAAAATTCTAAATGTGACCTTCATACAAGTGGCTTTCCCTATGCTAGGATGAGGGTTTATAGTCTGTAATTAAATGCTGTTGTCCCTCACGTCTTCATTGCCAAGGAATTCTGCATATATTTCTTGACCACAAGAGTCTCTTGGCTACTGCTCACTCTTCCTCACGCTCTGACCCAACGAGGAGGAGGAACACTACTTCTGAAATGCTCCCGGAGGTCCGACCATGTTTTCACCCACAGAAGGGTTTTGTATGTCTTGAGACAAACCTGTCCTGCAAGACCCATGAGGAGTCTTTGCTCAAAACCTTCACTAATTTTAAACACAAAACTGACACAAGGGGTGACTTGAATTTGCTTTTTCAACTTGTTTTGAGGTAGATTCTGCCCTGTTTAGACCAAAGCCAAACCTACAATCTTTCCAAGGCCACAGTGATCTGAATCTTCTTTTAACATGGGATACTTGAATTGCCTGTGGGCTTTTTGTCTGCTTTCAGTATCTGGTAAGTCTGAGATCTTTAATAAAGACCTTTCTTGGAGGAGCAGACCAGTTACAGAAAAAAGCCATCTTCTCTGCCCAACCCAGCACTGATTCCCAACATCCCACACAGCTCCTCTGGGAAACTCCTTGATGCAGATTGTTTCACAAAGGTATTGCAGAAAAACATGAGAGCAAAAATCCCTTGTGGGCTCCTGCATGAAGTTCCTACTACCAGACATCAGCTTTGGCTCGGAGACTCGTGAGCCATGAGCTGTTGAAGGCAGAGAATGTAGGATGAGTAGCTCAACATGCTTCTCTTCTTCTTCTTATGTTCTTTCTTATTGGTGTGGTTCTGGCCACCACTGGAGGCAAGTTTTGGGACCAGCAGGGATTTTTGTATGTAGTGTGTTATCATGCCTGTGTGTAGGCACTCACAGAAGGTCAAAGACTCAAACTTGATAGACTCTTTCCTTGTCTCCTTCTGGCACGTTCCCTCAGTATGAGTTACCTGAACAATCTGGCAGCAAAATACAAACTCAACCATTACGTTTCTCCAGACTTCCCCTTCCCATCCCTGACCCGTTTATTTCCCATACAGTGGGACTCCACTGGCATTCAATTTCCAAAAAAGCAACAAGTAGCAAGAACAGATGAATGTTTAAAAACAACGACCCTATTTTCATGCAAATGTCCTCTGTGATAACAAAGAGATGAAAAGCAATATTGTACATTGGAGGTGCAAGCAGAGCTGTTTCCAGAAGTAGGCTGTCTTTCAAAGTTTTCCATTAGGCGTTCGCTCCTTAAATACTCTCTGTGAGCAGAGCTCATCCCCACCTGACGAGGCAGCCTGATCCATATGCATGAGGATCTCTAGCAAGAGATGCAGTCTGCAGATCTGCATCTCATTTGGACTCACCGTGGTCTGGTGAGTGCTGGCAAGGAGTCAGTGTTGGGCAAAATGAGCCCCAGCTTGTTCATGAGCATCAAATGGAAAAAAATGCCTTTGGAATACAGCGAGCCAGACTGAGAGGTGGTAAAACAAGGGCAGAGCTGAGGACAAATGCGACATTTTCTTATTTCTTCCATCAGCCCACAAACCGAAGAGTTTTTCAAAGAATCACAGAATCATTTTGGTTGCAAAAGCCCTCTAAGATCAAATGCAACTGTTCCCCCAGCCCTGCCAAGGCCACCACTAACCCACGTCCCCAGGTGCCACACCTGCATGGCTCTTAAACCCCCCAGGGATGGGAACTCCACCGCTGCCCTGGGCATCTTGTTCCAATGCCCAACCACCCTTTCAGTGAAGAAATCTTTCCTAATATCCAATCTAAACCTTTTCTCATACAACTTGAGACTGTTTCCTCTTGTTCTGCCACTTGAGAGAACCGACTGACGCTCCTCTCCATTCCACCTTGCCTTGAGACAATTCCCCCTGAAAGGACCTCTGAAAGGAGATGCATACAGAGGGATGAGCATCTTCTGAGCCACATTGCAGGAAAGATGAAACCTCGATTAGTCTGCCCAACACTGTGAAAGGGGTTCATTCCACTGAATCACTATGCATGTGGCTAAATATTTGTAGACCAGCAATAGTGCAGGCTGTCAAATCAGCTTTATCAAGTCCTGGTCCATGTCCTCCGTGTATCCCATTAGGTTTTGGACTTACAGACTCCTCATGAGGCTGATTGTCTGTGTCTGGGTGTGCTGGGACATGTAGGTTCAAATTGGCATGGCAAGGGAAAAATCAGATTTTTCCATATTCTTTCCCTCACTTTGCTGACTTGAAGTGCCTTGGTTTCGTGGACCTGGAGTACCCACCGTATCACCTGAATTGCTGCAAACAGATGCAGTGGTTCAAGGTGTCCAGGGGTCACTGCAAATCACATCTGTCACTAACCAGCCCCTAACACAGGCAGCAGGCAAGTCCTTGGAACTGGAGGAACTCGAACCATGAACCACTGTACATTTTTTAATGCAGTGATAACAGTGAAAAGGTCCTTCACATCTGCATCAAAGTAGCTGTTTGTGAAGGTCTGGCCAGAAATTGCATTTATGGCATTTTTAATAAATACATGATATTTATTTGCACCATTGCAACCCTCAGCCTGGAGTCTCACCCCCTTCCACAAGGCAGGGCAGCTATAACTCCCCACATTGGCTGTGTTTTGAGAGGTCATTGCAGGTCTCATATCTTTTTTTCTCTTCCATTTCTTACATTTCCAATTATGAGTTCAGGGGTTTGACCACAACCTCATTAAAGTAACTGAGAATGTTGTCCTCCTTTTAACTCTTGGCATGGGAGGGCCAGAAGATGACACAGGGCACAAAGAAACAGAGTGAAGGGATTCCTCTAGTCCAAGGAAATGTTCTTAATTGCATCCTGAAAGCATCCCCACATGCTCCTATTTGTGTCTGCAGGAGGCAAACCTCTACTTGAATGCATTTCTCAAAGGTGGTGTTTCCCATAGGGAATTGTAGCCTGTCCTTGGGCTTCAGTAAATTTTGTCTGCACCAGAAAGAAAGTCTAAAGAGCTCTTCACCTTCCCTTGAAACCTCTGTGAGGATTCTGTTTCAGAGCAGAATCATCACCCCAGCTGCTCATGCAGCTTCCCAAGGCAGCACCTTCCCGAGTTGTGACTTCCCGAGTTGTGGCACTTGGGAACATGGGTTACTGCTGGCCTTGGCAGTGCTGGGGGACAGTTGGAATCAATGATCTTAGAGGCTTTCTCCAGCCTCAAAAACTCCACGATTCTGTTTCGCACAGCAAGGAGCAAGGATTATTTCCCAGTGCTGGTCGGCAAACCCTAGGGGCTATGAGATCATTTTCAATGTAAATGTGACCTCATCATGATTGCTTACATTAAGGATCACAGTGCTTTGCAAGTCATCCTAATAAATTCACTTATCTGCCTGAGGAGGAGAGAGTCATATATCTGGGCTTTGACATCTGCTTTTGCAGGGTCTGTGAAAACCCAGCTACCCATCGCCTGTGCTCCTCCACGGACATTAACGCCATGGGATAACGTCAGACAGAGAGTATTGGCAATAAATGAGGAACCAATCTACCTGAACTAAGTTGTACTGAAGCAATGCCCAGGCTATTAAAAACATCAGAAAGCACTTTTTGGAAGTTGCTGTTCCTTGATTTATAAGGGCGGGAATGCCAGTTCAGTTTGACTATGACTCTTCCCTTTCCATGAGAAACGCAAATTTCCATGGGATTGCTGCTGCTGCAAGAGCAGGGGGCCCTCTTTCCTTACTCAGCTTCACAGCCCTGGGACACTGTTGACCCACCAAAGGTGGCTATCTGGTCTTGATTTCTGGCAACTGAATAATTCAAAAGCAATTTATCTGCATTTTCAGGAGTGTTCAGGGAAGTCACTTCACAATCATTTACAGCTCATGTACTATGGTATTGGGGAAGACTCACTCCCTGTTTCACTCACTTGATTGATGAGTCTCAAAATCTCAGAAGAATCATAAATTCCAGAGACAAATAATCATGCATTAGGAAAAAAAAAAGAAGATCAATGCAATCACTGTTCGTTATTTGCCATTCACTACTTCATGTAATTTTAGTTTTACAGACATCCAGTCAGACTCCAGCTACACTATCATATTTGGGGGGGGTCAATTATGTGCAGTGGGAGCAGACACTCTGAAAAATTCATAACTGACTGACTGGAGGAAAATCTGTTTTCAGGCATTTTCAGGTGAAAATTTATCAAAGAAACGGAGTCTTATGAATCAGCATTAAGTAATGAACAGCGAATAGGGGCAAATATATCAGACCTGTTGTGAGTGAAAGGTAACTGCCAACACCAGTCTCAGCCAAAAAACCCCAGCTTTTAGCCAGCTTTCTGATCCAGACCTTGGATAAAATAAGGGAAGTCTTTCTTTGGATGACTCCATCCCTGCATCAGGCTCTTTTTACCACAAAGTTTTCCTCTCCAGCACAACTTGGCATGCAGCGTGTGTTCTCCATAAAGCGCTTAAAAGTGAAGGTAATTCAGCTGGTTTGCTTCCCTGCCTAGTGGGAGCTTTGCTCAGCGCTCAGAAATGTATGCAAGTGTGTGACTAATGTACAGCAAAAAGACTCAGGATGGAGCCACTTTATTCATTGTTTGTTATTGTTCTTTGTTGCTCAGTGTTTTGTAAATCCCCCTGGTTATGGAGACGTTTTTATTAGAGAATACATTTTTTGAAAATGGGGTTCCGCAAAAATGAAATTTCAGAGGTGTGTGTCTCAGCATTGATTTTTCTATTTGTAATAACACACTATAGCATATCTTGTTTTATATCAAGAGGATAAAATGTCCCTAACACAGTGATCGCCATTCTGTGGTAATGGATAAAGCCTGTTTATGAGATGTCATTTATTCCACAATAGACAGTAAATAAAAGCCATTTCAAGCTTCGGTTAAATCAAAGCTTGTTCGGGATTTCAGCAGATTTGCAAATTACCTTTGGGACCATTTTCAGATTCAGTTGTTTTCCCACATGCTATTGACTACCCATGTTTTACTATAAATACTACTTCTTGCTCTCTCTCTCTCTCTCTGTCTCATACCAAACCCCGGGATTGTAGAGTGATTTGTAAAGACAAGCAGATAAAGTAAATACACAGTACTGTATTAAAATTTCTTTCCTGTCAATGTAACAGAAATAAAACCCCAAGTTTTGATGGCAGACTGAAAGCCAAAGAACAGGATCCTGGACGCAGCATTTCGGAAAGTCCAGAGGTCTTTGTGAGATCTTATAAAAACACCAAGAGAGATACAGCAGAAACACGGGATTTGTCAAAAAAAAAGTCCGCAAAAGCTGCCTTATATCAGCTACTTTGGCTTTGAAATTTACTGCTGCTACTGGACATAGCCATAAGAGGATGCTGGGGCCATATGTCCCTTTCTTGCTCTGCCTTTTAGATGGAAGAGTTCAGGTCAACATACAAAGGATGAAGAGTCCCAGGCCTCTGGACTCAGAAGCTACCTCATTGGCCTGAAGTCATAAAACAAAATATAGAGTTTAATCAGAATATCACACTATGGTGATATTTATAAACACTGAGACAGGAACACCAAGGCTTTTAATTTCGGGTGCATTCTGCTTTTTGGAGAAAAAATGGGTTACTTGTGAAGAAATGCACTTTGGGGTTCAAAAAAACCTTTTGGAAATTCAGAGTCCATTGAGTGCTGTCACCTGATTGGAAAAAAGTCAAAATGGTTCATGGCACACTGTTTGAAACAAAAAGGCTTTATTTTTTTCTCCAGAAGGTTCACGGTGTATGTAAAGGAGAATATAGAAGAGATAACTTTCAGCCCATTAGAGCATGCACCTTTTGGCTTGAAATGCCATCTCCACTTCCACTTTTCCTTTGTTTATGTTGGAAAAATCTTCCAAAGAAGCAAGATGTTTTGGTTGAGAGCCTTTGAAATGTCCCATTTGACCTCTAAACTTAATGACTTCCAAGCCACCAAATATTCTGAAACATACAGGAGGGCATTTATACTCTCATAAATTCATCCCTTCCTTTTAATATTTGAGTCCAAAAGATCAGTTATTCCTAGAAAACATCTCTGAATTATTTTACTGACACCTTTTAAGACCGAGCACCAGTAGGTATCCAAGAACTCTTATTTAGGACCGACCCCAAGTGGACAGTGACATTGGTTTCAGCTCTGCCCGCTTCCAGCTGCCAAGGTTTGGAGCCACAGTCTTTACCATAAAGCCCTCAGAGGGCTCCAAGGTGGTCCTGAGGGGTGCACATCCTTGAACAACACTGAGCTTTAGTCCAAACACATTGGAATTGCAGAGGGACAAACCTGCTTTCATCCTTGCAACCATTAGGGAAATAAAATTGCAACAGAAAAGCAAGCCAGATTCCCTTCTAGTTCATACCCTACAGAAAAACAGTCCCATAAAACCATTAACTCGAATAACTCAGCCTTGGAGAGATAAATGCAGATCCAACATTCCATAGAAAATAATGTGAATGTCATGTTGTGGTTGAGCAAAGCAAAAATAAAGAGCTCCCATCCTCCCTGTTGGACACTGCATTGCAGGATCAGCAAGTAGGCAGTAATTTTTAATGTCTGTAAATCATTTAGTATCTTTAAAAGTGGCCATGCATTGTCCTGGCAGGTGTCCTCTGTGTCTTAGGTGTCTTTAATCCAGAAACTCCAACAGGGAACAACTGAATCCAGTCACTGTAAGAAAGGTTAACAAGGCCTTTAGGCTACTTAGAACCATATTCCTGAGCATTTTCCCGGCTTCTGGATTTCAAGAAGCATGGTGTCCTGCCCTTTGACTGGACTTTGAACAAAATTCATGGGGAAGAGGCAAGGGAATTGATTTCAAAGGCCTTCCTTTGATGATACTTGGGAAGAGCTTTCGAAACCTTTATGATAATACGTGCATATATTATAGTCTCTGAAATACAGCAGTAAACACGTAGGGAACCAAGCAGATTTCCAATGGAGAACCTTCTTGTGTTTCTGTGGAATGGCACTAAAAATGAACTTATTGTCTCAGAAATATTTCTTCTTGGAAGAGTCAAGGATTTTTAAATTGTTGCAGGGGAATTTTCAGGTCCCTTTTGATGCGGGATCACTTTGAGAAGAATCCTTCTGATATTCCCCCGACCACAGCTTTTTCAGAGGTTTCAAATTTTCAGCAGAATCCTGATTTTTTTCTATTTCCAAAGAAATCCATTTTGAAGTTTCATAACGTCCCAAGTGCTCCATCAATCCCAATGTCCTTCCTAACATTTCCGTGCTTGTACAAGCTTTAATGCACAAGGGGCTTCTGTGGGACCACTGATCTTCCCAAATTACATCACTTGCCCATTTTGCAGTTTTACCCAGTTTTCACCCAGATTTCAACAATGTTGGAGCAAAAGGCTGCTCCACATAGATGTTCGACCAAGAAGAGTTTTTGATTATTGGCTACTCTTCCTTTTTTCCTATTTTTAATATTTCAGTTCTCCACTCAGGGAGCAAATATGATGCTGAGTGATCTGGGCAGCTACTCACACACAGAGCTGTTAGTTCATAGAGAAATCATTAAAAAAATATTGACCATTTTTTTTCTTGATATTTCTAGGAAGAGGGTCTATATCGTAGAATTTCACTAGGTATAGCAGATATCTACATTCCCCATTACATGACAATTACACTAATCCTCAGCATTGCTCTGATACAGAGAAGAACTCAAGGGGGAAGGTAAAAAAAAATGCAGTTCTGGATGTGGCACAAGAATACTGAGTGTAGGGCTCCAATTTCTTTACAGTTTTGCCTGAAAGTACCATTACAGTTAAAGTTGTGTCAGCACTTTCATTAGAAACCCAGTTTTGATTTATAACACTGGTTGCAAAAAATTTGCTGCTGGCTGAAATTCAGCGTAAGGTCTCTGGCCAGGGGAAACATTTTAAACATGTTTTGGAAGATCGTTTGAAACAAGTTCTATTATTCCAATGTTACACAGAAGATTTCCTTAGATTTTACTAGGTGAAGCTAGATTTTTTTTTTTTTTTTACAAAAAGAATAGAACCAAAGGGTTACTTAGAGAGATTGTCTAATTTTTTAAGTTTATGTCCTGGTTTTGGCTGGCATAGAATTTATTTTCTTCTTAGATATTTTAAATTATTGCCTTAAAAACTTGGGGGTGGCACCAGAAATCCTAGGATTTACATCAAGAAGCACCACCAAAACTAAGAAATGCTTAAAGCAGACAGTCAGCAAGCACACATTTCGGTGTAGGTGTTCCCAGCCCATTAAAGTGCATTTAATGCCTTCACGAAATTGCGCTCAGTGGCTCTGCTGTTCCTGCTTTATTAGCTGGGCATTAGCAAGCCCTGGCAGCATCCGTGCTGCACGCTGTTGTTTGGATTAATTTAGTGCTGGTGAGTGGTGTCAGGCTGACAGCGGCGGGGACGAGGGACAATTCATCACCTGGACGGTTACGACACCGCAGCTCCCTCTTCCCGCAGCCGCTGCCGGCGGGCGTCGAGCTGGGAAACAAGAGCATAGCTCAGCCCCTTGTCCACCCAGCCCCCAGCCCCTCGGCCAGAGACACCAGCATGGACAGCAATTAAACCATTCCTGCTGCAGACGAGCACCAGAAACCCTCCAAAAATGACCACAGGCCCCAAATAGAAGAGTGGCAGAGGCAGCGTGGACTTTGAAGAAGAAGTGACCATAGCCTGCTGCATACTCTGCTGTTGATCACAAATCATGGAATTGTTAAGGTTGTAAAAGCCCTCTAAGATCACCAAACCCAACCATTAACTCAGCATCGCAGTTTTCACCATTAAACTCTATCCCAAAATGCCACATCCATGTGATCTGTGCAATGCCTCCGGGTGGAGTTCTGGTATTAGGAATGGTCAGTACCTGGGGAATTATTTAAGTTACATTCTGGCATTGGTTTCTAAACAAAAGATATCCATCCATATTCCAGGCACCTGCCTTCCAAAAAAACCTTCATCTAGGTGACCTAACTGTGTATACAGGAGAGGCTGTAGAGGACCTGTGAGATTTTGAGATTAAGGCTGTTTCTCTCTTTGTCTTGGGCTGACTTTATGATGTGTATCCCCTATCGCCTGCTCTATGCCCAGACATGATTCCTGGGCCTTTCTGTGTCTTTAAAATTGGGTGCAAGAGAAAGAAAAAAAAAGCCAGATGAACTTTTCAAAACAGTTTTGCTTCAAGGACATTCACTGCCCTGCGTTCCTGCTGCTGCAGAGCAGAGGAAAGCACCTTCCTGCTTTTCTCGGAGGAGAGAGACAGAGAGTTCAACTCCTTTGTTTCCCTGGGACTTTGGATTTTTTCTTCTTCTCTTCTGGACTGTTCAGAACACCAGAACATCAGAACCTCACTGGGAGACCTCATGCCTTGGCCCAGAGGGGCCCGAGCCAACCCAGCTCTGGAGAGGGGAGAGAGAGAGAGAGAGAGAGAGAGAGCCCACACACACAAAGAACTCTCTNTTATTATTTAACATTATTCTTTTCCTGTGTGTTTGTTAAATAAATATCTTTTTCCTCCTTTCACTTTCTTTCGAGGAATTTTTTCCCGACCCTGCTGGGGGAGGGGTGGCTGTAACCTGCCTTCTATAGAGGAGATGTTCCTCCCAGAGCATTCCTCCGAAAATTTGTCTCAAACCAGGACACCCTTCCTCATCCAGCCGTTTGTCCCAGTGCTGGTACTCCAAAGAAATGAAAGTATCATCTAGCACAAACTAGTGCACACACATAGGACTGTATTTGGACATTTAATGATAAATATTGTGGAATCACAGAATCACTTAGGTCAGAAAAGCTCTCTAAGATCAAGTTCAACCCAACACCGCCAAGGCCACCACTAAACCTTGTCCCCAAGTGCCACATCTACGCAGGTTTTAAACCCTTCCAAGGATGGGAGCTCCAGCACTGCCCTTGACAGCCTTTTCCAAGGCTGGGCAGCCCTTTCAGTGATGAAACCTCCCCTAATATCCAATCTAAACCTCTCCTGGTACAGTTTGAAGCAAATTTCCAAGGCAAATTAAAGAGGCGTGGAAACTTGGTCGCTACATTTCAGACTGTCAGAACAGACCATGGCTTTGGGCCTCAGTCAACTTCCAGGCATAACTTGCACTTAGGGGGGTCCAGAGACCCCTCCAGGAAAATATTTTGGACAAGCCAGGGCTGCATTGGATGATGAGATCAAGAGCATGGAAGCAGGCGATGCCATGCCAGGGAACTGCAGAGTCAGCAAGGAACCTCGGATACCCTTAACTTATTATATGGTCATTTATTGAACACTGAGGGCTATGGATAAAGAAATATGGGCATGATGACATGTCCACCAAATTCTGGCACCCATTGGCCTGACACACTGCGGAAGATGAACCCACCCTGCAGCAAATATCCTCATGTTATTATCTAGACTCTGTGGATTTTGGGGTGGGTACTACATCTTACAGGGAGCATATACTGCATCTGGCACGGGGGTATGCTAATCTCAGCTGGAAACTAGAGATGTTATAATAACACAGAAGTAAATTAGCAGAATCTGTCAAAGTATTCTTGGTAAAAGCTTCAGAATAGGTATAAATGCAAAAATGGGATGACAACTTTACCGTCCTTTCTAACATCGTTTCCCACTCAGGTCAAGGTGCAGAAAATAAATGAAAATTCAGAGGAGAAGATAAAGAGTTACATTTGAGACCACCACCCTCAGAGAGCCTGGAGGTCCCATGAGGCAGGGGAAGGTATTGGGAGCCCTGGCTACCTCTGGATGTCCCACAGACAGAGAGCTGGGTGTCACCAAGGCTGAGGGCTGTGGGGGCAAGGCTTGGCATGGGGACGACTGAAGCAGCAGCTCTATAAGGCATGGGGAGACAACTCACTTCTTTTTTGCTGTGCAGACACCCCACCAGCCATCCCCATAGCCAGGCAAACCCAAGGGCACAGGCAAACCAAAACACATCCAACTTCCCCGACTGTACAACTGGGGCCTTTTTAATGCCACAGCTCATGTAAATAAAATTCTTTTACTGTGAATCTTAATTAAGGGAATGATCGTTTCTGGCCATCGCTTGAAAGGCAAATGTTTTAATTGGTTCTGATGTCTTTTCCTGAGAAAGCTTTTTTTCCCCAGAAGCCATCCATCCCAGGGAGATTGCTTTTCCCTGCTGCCTGTCCTGTAAGGGTCCAGCAGTGGCGGAGAAAGGAGCTGGTTTAAGGGGCTATCGAGTGAAACGTGCACATGAGTTAAAGAGCAGGAGCCGTTTAAGATCCCGAAGTGTCATTAGCAGTAACATGTCACATAAAATGAGGTGCGGATTTCCATTTTCATTTGAACTTCAGGTGTTTAGTAATCCAGAAGCTTTATTTAAGGACTGACCTTTAACCTGGCCTGTCATTCCAATTGCAAGGAGTTGATGGCCACTGGGAATCAATGGGCAGCATGAAGGTCACTTCCTAGAAAAACTGTGGCTATCAATGTGTCAGTTCCAATGAAGTATTATAACAAAGCAGGCAAAGAGCCTATCTGGGTCTACGAGGCACCAGCTTGCTCTCAGGCTGCCTCCCCACTTTCAGCTATTCTGTAAACGCAAATAGAAATAAGCTGTTATTTAATGATATGTGTTTCTGAAGGCATGTGCTGTTTTCAGTTCTGTGAGTGGCACAAGAAAGGGGTGGTTAGAAATCCAGCACTCACTGGTCCAGGTGCCAGCAGAAATCCTCTTATCCCTCCACCCAAAGCACTGCAGTGGAGCCAGTCGTGGGGCCACTGGTCCAGTGAGACCTGGACAACCCCTCCTGGCACAGCCATGCCGTGCCATAACCACAGAACCATGGAATGGTTGGTGCTGGAAGGATCTTAGAGCTCATCCAGTTCAACCCATGGGCAGCAACACCTTCCAGTTGCTCCAAGCCCTGTCCAACCAGGCCTTGGAAACTTCCAGGGATGGGGCAGCCACAGCTTCTCTGGGCAACCTGTGGCAGTGTTTCACCACCCTCATTGTGAAAAGATTCTTCCCTGTATCTCATGTAAACTGACCTCCTTCAGTTTACAACCATCACCCTTGTCCTATCCCAATGTAAAATTTTTTTCCTTGGTGACATCCAGGATTAAACTCAAGCCCTGGACAGGATCTGTCTGTTTGTGCCACCTCCAAGGTGGATACAAAGACCAGCCTGTGCATGAGGAGGGGAAAGACACTGCTAGGGGAGCACATACCATGGGGACAGGGCAAGAGATGCAGAGCGTTGGGATGGTGTTAGGGTCACATTGAGCTCAGCACACTCCCCTGGACCTGAAGAGGGTAAAAAAGCTACAGTCAGCCTGACCTGGTCACACTGCTGTGATTAAAATGAACATTTACTGGCACAAGAATTTGCTTTGGAGGTTTCCACAGAGTTTTGCATTTGTGTCCTGGTCAAATTCTGTGGCACTTGTACAGTGAATCTTGTTTGCAATCATGTAAAAACTGAGTTATTTTGATTTCTGCTGAAATCTAAGAACTTTAAGCTTTTAGGAGCAGATCTCCAAGACAAGTCAGAACCCCACTCCCGCTGCTGATGACCTGCATTGAATGGCCACTTTAGGGTCTGGTCTGGGGAAGAGTGGGGGACTAAAGCCACACATGTCTGTCATGAAGGTCACGTGAGTCCCACCGTGAGAGCTGGTAAAGCAAATCCCAGCCGAGGGACAAGAGAGTAGCCAGGAACTTGTGGGATGGACAGCGCAGATTGTCCTGAGTGCACACACACCCTGCCTCATCCCAGTGCCACGTGGAGGGCAGATGGAGCCCCTCTCCACATGCCAACTGCTCCTGCACGGGTGAAGATTTTGATTTGTAGGGTCAAAGACAAACATGAGCATTAGTCAAAATCTCTCCATCTCCCACCATGTCTTTGTGCTGATTTTCAGCATGCAACTCTTTTCAGCAATCTGTCTTCAGGGGTTGGGAAAATTCCCCTGTAGGAAAATTCCTTGGAAAGCCTTTTGAAAGATCTTTTTAATCATTAAGAATTACAGTAATTTATTATCAGCCTTTTTGTATTCTTGCAAAGCTTTCAAGATCTTCGCCATCAATTTGTAAGAGTGTTGAGGGGTAAACACATTCCCTGAAAATTGTGCAAAGCAGAATTTTAATTGGAATTTCTTTTCTGGTCATAGGAACTGGAAAGAAAAGATCTTTATCTTGTTGAACTTACTGTTTGTGTATTAAATGTCTGTTTAGATCACTGAACATGCAGATCCTCTGCGTAAAATCAATAGGAAGTTTATGCCTGTCTGTTATATGGATATGAAACCCTCTGCAAAAGGTCAACTTGACACGAATTAATGAATCCCTGAACAAATTCAAAGTTTCAATTTTGAATTAAAAATTGAGAGACGTGACCAAAAAGTACAACCAGAGGTTTGGATTTCAGGCAACAACATGTAGGTATAAACTGGAACAGGATCGGAGAGAGACTGTTAAAGCATTTCTTCCCTGGAGACAATACACCCTGGGCAAAACTGAAAAATAAAATACACTTCTGTTACAAAGAGGCAGCACAGTTTACTATAAATGTGATTTTAGTACTGGTGTCCAGTTTAAACACACAGAAAAAGTGGAGTTTAAAGACTCGTCGGGCCCACCTACCCATTATCCTGCACTCCATCAGCTTCCGAGTATTTCAGTCGCTGAGGAGGGGAATAGAATCCCTTCAGGAATTTAAATAGGCGAGTCAGATCATGCGTGGAGATAATCTGTCACACTATTATTTATATTTCACAATACTTTCTTTCAAACTCCCTTATTTCCTCTCACTTCCAATGTTTGTATCCTCTTATTAAGGAAAAGAAAAAGTATTTATCTCACAAAGGGGCTGTTTTAAAGCTCTCTACACATAACTATCTAATCCTAGTCATAAATAATCAAGATTAATTCTATTAAATGGATTTTAAAATGTGTTTATTTCCACACCCTGTCCCCGATTTGGAGATTGAAGTATTGGATGTTAAACACAAAGGTGAACCCTTTTTGCAAACAAACAGAAAGAGCACAATTTCTACCTCTGGTAGCAAAACCAAGTTATTTTGGAGACCCTGAAACAGATCGAGATTGGCACCTCAGTTTCAGTGAAATTGCATGGAGTGGGGTATATCCCATACGATGAGGCCCTGTGTATTTGTTATTTTGCCCTTTTTCCTGGCTCTCACCACGTCGAAGGGTCTCTACCACCTTCACCTTAGATGCACTTTGCCTAATTTACGCAGTGACAGTTTCCTCCCGTGCACACACAACAACAAACCCACCAAACTACAGAGCAAACAAACCACATGGGAGGGGAATGCCCCGTGCGCCGGGGATGCTGCCGTGCCAAGGCATCAAGATAATCCTTGGGCTGGTTATTGTTGTGGTTATTTTTTCCCTTCTACTGGAGATCCTCTAGCAAAGACCTGGAAGCAGCCTGAGTTTCCATGCAATAAAGCAGCAGTGAGAAAAGCTCAGAGTAATTAAGTGGCTGATGCACAGAAGAAGCCGTTACAGATTTGACTAAATTGCCCATTCATTAGTAGCACGGCATGGAAGGAGAATTACAAATAGACAATAGAGCCTGCAGTAATTCAATCTAACCTTGTACTTACAGAAAACAATGAGATAATGAACAGAAAAATTACCAGGCACATATTGCATTTTGTG
>VZTA01010457.1:0-72881 GCA_013398855.1 Mohoua ochrocephala
TCTTGTAAATAGTCCCTCTCCAACTCCCTTGTTGGTCCCCTTTAGCTACAGGAAGCTGCTCTAAGTGTCCCCAGAGCCTTCTCTTCTCCAGACTGAACAAGCACAGCTCTCAGTCTGTCTTCATAGCAGAGGTGCTCTGATCATCTTTGTGGCCCTCTTCTGGACTTGCTCCTACAGATGCAATACCTGCTCCATCTTAAGAGCCTGTAGTTGATCAGTGTCCAGTACTGCCACTGCTCACACCGTTGTCTTCCAAGAAAGGAATCAATTTTAAGGGCTTGGCACCGGAATTGTGTTCTCATCTTCCTTTACCCAAGAAGCATGAACACCACCCAGTTCCTTGAAAGAAAGGGCCCAAGACCGAAATTCAGTCTGTGGCTCAACAACGAGGACAGGAAAGAATTTCCCCACAGCACCATGAAATGGACACTCATTCACAAAGCACCAGGTGCAGGTTACTCTGTGCATTCCCTCGCACCACATTTCAGGTATTTGACAGCCTTCCGGGGACATGGTGAGTGCTTTGCATGGCATGCTGAAGAGCTTGACTCTATTGCATTGATCAGTCATTTTTGTCTTCTAGACAGTTTGGCCTGTGCTAGGCCTATGCATAGCTGCAAATATGCAAGATCATACATAGATATAAAGAGCAAAGAAGAAAAAAAAAGGCAAGTTTGTCCAGAGCAAAAAATTCACAAGGAAAAAGCCACATTAGTGAAAAATTGTCCTGGCTTTATAATGTGAGCAAATAATACTGAGGTACAAACACATCAGTTACTGCCTTACATGATTCAGACTTCCAAATTGGTAATATTCAGGGTAAAATTAATTAATTTTACTGGAAATTTAATGAAAAGAAAAAAGTAGTCCAATGAAAAAATGGTAACTCATTCGTTCAAAACCAAAATTCTATAAAACCAAACTGGCCTAGAATACGCAGAAAAGATATGCAAAGAAGAAACAATTCTGGATTGTTCAATAATTAGAACACCTTCTCAGTTCCTAATATGAAAGAGAATCTTTAAAACAAATAGACTAGAACGCAATTAAGAAGCATCAACGTGAATGATGTGCCTCCTGCTTTGTTTCATTGCCCATTAAATCAAGCTTAGTACCGTAAGTTGATGGAAGAGAGGAGAGCAGCCTAAAAAAGAGTAACTGAGAATGCATGACTCATGAATGAGAAGTGGATTCCACCACACTGTTGTCAAATACAGCACTCTGTTGATAAATGGAGATGAATTCCTGGTTTCCTTTTTGTGCCTTTTCTTCAACCCTCTATTCTGTCTGTGGGGCATGGTTTGTTTTTCCTGACAGTTTGAGATTTCTGAGCTACTGCGTTATGGTGCCAACACACACTGTGCACAGTAAGCGAGCAAGAAACAATCTGGCTGTTGTTTCTTGCTTTGCAAATAGCAATTTTCTTCCCATGACTGTATTTCAGATCCTAGTACCAGATGCCTGCTTTTAGAAAGCTAAATGATTCTGTACTGATTTTATGTGTCTATTTAAGGTACAATTCTGATGAAAAATCAGAATTGTCATCCAGTTAAAATAACAAACTATGCAAATAATCAGACTATGTCACAGTACTACTTCAGCAAACTAGACTGAAAACAATTGTTGTTTCTATTTATTACCAACCTTGGCTTTCTGAGGAATCAGGCTTCCAATAATGAGCGGGTTCATCAACGTGAAGTTCATTCAGCTAAACTTAAATCAAGGAGAAATTTAAAAGTAATTTTCACAAATTGTATTTCGTTATTATCTAGCATTAAAATAAAAATAATTCAACAAGTCTTTTATATTTAACACAGATTAGGTAACAAAGTAACAGATTTGCTGCTACCACTTACTCTATTTAGACATCCACTGACTATGGTTAACTTGAAGCCAAATTTCCAACAGCAGATTTCAGATCTTTTGCCAGATAGTAATGATATCATGTAAAGAAATGCCTAGACCAAGCAGTGCCATAAATGATATGCCATGTGCAATTAACGATACATTTCATTTAGTTTTAATAGGCTATTTACTGCATGATCTTCCTATAAATTATCACAGCTCTATTGAAGTCAGTGAAGCCTGTTTATACCAGCTAAATCTCTTCTCCTTACTGTTGGATAATTAATGTTGCTTTTTAATATTCAGTAGAAAAATATGTTGTGATATTGAGAGACATGAAGAAAACAACAGGCAAATAAACATTAGAACTGCATTGGGACTTTCCAAGAGATGTTGAAAGCCAACATTTGTGTAGAAAAATAAGAGCAGAAATCTCATCGTAATTGGTTTGCAAGATATTCTGGCTGCTTTATTTCAAGATCTTTAAATTAACTCCCAAAGAAGAGGGAGAGAAGGGAAAGAAGTAGTACTGAAAATGAGCCCTGCATAAAAGTAGCCATCAATCACACATGTGAGGTAAGATGACTAATTACCTAGCCTAGAGATTATTGAAGATCAGACAGATTCTGCAATAATGACCATTCTTAAACACTGGATTACATAAAACAATCCAGAATCTTTCAGTTTAATTTCTTGTACTTTTGTCTCTTCAAGAATGTGACAACTTCATTCGGAAATACTCTAATGAAGAACATCAGTCGCTCCCATACATCAGTATTCATTTCTCAGTGTCGTTACTGAAGTAATATGTTCTTTCTCTTCTATTCTAACAGACTATTTCACAGTGTTTAAATTTCTGAAAAAAACCCAGAAGTTATAATGACCTTTACAAAATAATTAAATGTGATAATTCTGGATTATCTCTTAATTAAACCAGAGCTTTGAAACACCCTTTGTGATTCTTTCAACAACTGATTCCAGATAATCTGGGGATAAAATAATTAATCTTTCCTTTTGATTGCTTTCCTTGATCCATTTTCTGAAAGCAGGTATTAACATTATTTGCCGTCATCATCATCTGTCTGAGCATTTGAACTTAGTTTTATTTGTGGGTGTATTCTCATATTTCCAATGGATTTGGCACCTTTTCAAGCTGTTTCTGTCATTCATCAAGGGTTTTCACTCAGGCAGTAGCTCCACACTAGCCACGTGGGGCTTTTCTTGTGTTAAACTCTTTGGTCGGTTCCTGAGAACAGTCATATTTTGATCTCTCAATTTCAAAGGTCTGCTCCATAGGCTCATTAGTCTCTGTATTCAGTGTCATAATATCTGAATAGCTACTGTCAATCAGTCAAAAAGTAGTGGTAGATTTGGGAAGGACAGAACATGTTAAAGAAACTGGAACTGAAGTGAAATTTTACTTCACATGATTATTTTAATTGACCTACTTAATTAATGGAAAACCACACAGAATGACTTAAAACCCCTGGAGATCAATATCATCCCTTTTACATTCTGTATTACCTCATTTTGGGAAACTGAAAGTCTGCCATTGAATTGGCCTTACTGGATGTAAAGGTTTTGTAATAGTTTGGAAAACAGGATTTATTTAAGACCTTTTCTGAAGAGGCTTACACATGTATTAGTGCTTTACTTCTCTTTCATCCCTATTAATCTCTATGAGGGTTGTTCATAAAGGCCAACATCATCCTAACAAGGCTAATCTCTCCCTGTATATTCAATTCAAAAAGGTGGAGAGTCCTTTAGAAGAGCTACGTCAGGTCTATCTTTCCCAATTAAATTGTAGCAAGAGTGTAGGGAGTTTTATATCACCCTCCATGAATATCTTTCTCCAAAATTTTCCCATGTAAAAATAGCTATAACAATTTCAGGCTGTTTCCTGAAAACGATAAAATAATTACAACTGCCATTTGTCTTTCTTTTCATGTATTTCATGTTATCCAGAAACATTAACACTGAAAGAGCAGTTGATTATTAACAGATATGTTGCAGGGACAAATAAAGTTTCATGATGGGCTGGAATGTACTGAGTTATAACAAACCAAGGTCACGACTAGTAAAGAGGATACATAGAAATTACCGCTCTATCAGCAGTCATTGGTAGAAAGTATTTGTATTACAACTTTTCATTAAAACAGACTTGTCAAAATGGTGCATGAATTTTCTTGCTGGAAAGAGGAAATGGAAAGTTTGTTTACATTGATAAAGAATTTATAATACTTACACTTTGAAAGGTCCCATCTTTAAGGGATTACTTGACTTTAACATAAATGTCTTTCTTAAATAAGTTGTTAAGATGAGAGCAATATGTGGCCCAGTAAAAATCTGTTAAATAAGTCTGCATTTAGGTAGATTTCTGATGATTATCACCAGGGAATAAAATGGAGAAACCATCATGTTTCATACAGAATTTCTGCACGTGAAATACCTGAAGAGTTTGTGGACTGCTGAGAAGAACTGAAACACGTGACAGTGTTGTAGATTTTTGTGCATTAGAAGTGTTATGTCACCACTGAAAATCAACCCATGATTTTAACGGTATACTTACCACATTCCTGAAAATATTAAAAGCATTCTTTCACACCTGTGCTTTATGAGCCACGAATGATACTGAAGAAGGTTCCCAAGCTTGAAGGAAAATTTTTTGAAAGGTGTTTCCAAACCCAAGCCTATTTCTACAATAAAAGGATTTTCACAATTGTATGCTCTTCTCACACACATACACACACTCATATAATCACAGTAAAATATCAAAAGAATGAGAATTTTTTAACTTCATAAAGTGCCTGCTGATTATAAGAAAATAGTCTCAGAGTTTTATACAAACTTAGTACATATTTTAGGTAAGAAGCACAAACTTACACCCGAACCTCCCAGCTGGAGTACCCATCAGATAAGACTGACAAACAGAATCCATCTGCCAAATCAATAGGCAAAATTGTAAAAATTACAGTAATTCAAGTAGCAATTCTCAGTGGTTTCTCTCTTTTTTTTTTTTTTTTTTTTTTTTTTTTTTTTTTTTTTTTTTTTCCCAAGAGACACTGCTGGTAGTAAGCTAAAAATACAACCTAAATCATCAGCTATTCACTATATCACAGGAAAAGGGAACTCCTGTACCTTGGACATAAAAGAAGAGAAGACATTGTGCTTATCTCTCAACAGTTACATTTTCATGTGTGGCAAGAAATAGTATTTTTTGTGGTCAAGTATATAAAGTTTAAATTAAAAAGTCAGAATTACATGGTCCTTCAAGGAAACACTTAACTGAGGCTTATTACAGAACTGCAAACACTGCCTGTGTTTGTTTAATAGTGAATTGGTATGTATATAAGTCAAAAAAATCAACTCTACCTGTGAAAGTGAGGTTTTGCTTTTCTCTCCTACTTTACAGGACTAGAATTTGCTACAGGTTCCACTTTTCCTTTCTAAGTCTTCTCAAACCACTGACTGGGATTTCTTCTGAGTGACCAAGAGGCATCTGAGCACTTCTGTCTCTTCTAATTAGTGTGCAGGCTCCTGAGAGAAGAGGTTGTGTCTTGCATGTGTGTGAAGAGTAACAAAGGTACTACTCTTGTTAAGTAACAAATGATGGCATTTCCCCCTCTGTCACTTTGCATAGCAATGGCCTGTCTCTCACTGCGCCCTCCTTGGGCTAGAGGAAGAAAGCCAATCAAACCAGGAAACTGAACCAGGAGTATCTAGAAGGTCGTCAATATGAAGACCTGTTTAGATTGAAGTTGTTTCTCAGTTCAGATTGTCCCAAATTGATGGCTGATGACTCTCTTTTGTCCTAAGAGGCCAGTTGATTGGTTTGTAAGAGCACAGTCCAACACTACCAAAGTCAGTGAGAACACCATAATTTACTCCAAAAGGATGGAAATTGAACTCAAAGAGAGAAAAGACTTATCGTGCTGCNTCCCTTTTTTGACCTCCCCTTCCCAGCTCACTGCAACAGTGCTGCTTAACTGTTATTTTTCCTGCTCCAAAAGAAAATGTCTCTCCTTCAAGGATTAAGAACGTGGGAGGAGAGTGTAAGTCTAGTGTGTCTACAAATTGTGAGGGTTTGAAAAAAAGGAGACACAATGAGCCACAGGAGGTCCACAGCTCAAAGCAGATATCTGGAGATGTAATACGCTCAAAGCATTCACTCAATGAGGCTCAGAAACTGCTGCAGTTTTAGAGCAAAGTGTATGTACGTGTATATGCACCTGATTAATGCTCTACTTGACATATCTCATATTATAATCACACTGAGAAGTTCCTCTTGTCTCAACAGGCACAACAAAGGAAGTTGCTGAGCAGTACCCAGACTACCATTTGAAAAGAATTTGAAAAGAATGAGAGCGAATGCAAAAAATGGCACTTGCTCTATTTTCTGACTTCAGATGGTAAGGAAAGTAGTCTGTGCCATCTGCTGAACAATTTGCCTCCACACTGTCTTGTCTGCCACTTGTTTAACTTGTAATGTTATATGTCACTCTGACAGGAGTGCAACATTAACAGGCCCTAACAGGGTATGTCTCTCAATGGGATGACAGCTGACGCCAACTCTGCCTCTGAAATACCGCCAGTTTCAGTTCTATCCTCCAGACTCGTTTCTCAAGATTATTAATGATAGTTTGAGACTGAATTTGCAGCACACTGAGTTTAGCTCCTGACAATTACTCCCCGTCCTTTCCAGAAGGGAGACCTGTGGGTGTTATGACAATATCATTTTATTCTTTTAGTTCACATCTTTTTTTCCTCGCTGTTTTTTATCACACTCACTCTGTCATCCTCTCTGCCTTTTCATGTGATTTTTTTTTTTTAACTTAGCATTGCCTCCTTATAAAGAAACCTCAAGAGTCTATGCTCAATGTCTTCCTTCTCTGCCACCCCTACTTTTGACACACAGGCACACTGAGGGATCACTGTGGCAGGGTACAAAATTTTTAGACAATCCAAGTTATGCCTGCTATTTTAATCCAGAGCACTAAATTAGAGGCTGAAGCTATGTCATACAATGCTACAACCCCCCAGATACTTCAAGCAGAAAACTATCTATGATCACTAGCTGTTTACTAGAACAACTGTCCTGGTTGCTAGGTTTATCTCACTTTTGTATGCTCCTGTCAAACCTGGGTCTTGCATTAAATTTTATGGGTTTTTTCACAAGTAGAGCCAGAAACAAATGAAAATTTTCAAATAATAACTACTGATAAGTTTGCAGGTCCAGCAGCATTTAAAACATTTCATGCTTTCTCTCTTTGAAAATGTGACTTGTGGTCCTGTTAAAGTAGAGTATTTTATATAGTAGTTGGAACAAACCATGGGAGCAACTTCATTAAAAAAACAGTTATAGAGAGGTTATTGAAACAAAAGTAGCCCTAGCACTGGTAAGGCTTATGAGCTCCAGCATGGCAATGCATTAACATGTCTTTATGGCTTCCAGGCCAGAGCTGGCTTCCATTCAGACAGCTCAGTGTGCAAGAAGATCAAACGCGTGACTGTCTGCACCCGTCTGCGCAGACAAAGCCTCAGCTGCTTTCTCTGGCTCATCCTGCTTAGGCTGGTTTTGATGCTCCCCAAAGAAAACACACTAAAGCCATTAAAAGTATTTATGTATGCTCTCCTAAGGCCCCAAAAGCTAAGTGCTGGTGGCCAGCAGGGCTGCCATCTCTTTTCTTGTGGAAAAGACTCTGTTAAGTAATCAGACCCTAAGCTGAATGCTCATTTGATTACATAGCACACACAAGCAAGAAATTACCAGTGACTGATAAAGGCTCAATATTAGCTTTACTAAAGAACGTGCCATCTTACTGAATTTCACTTACAAATGGAATTAACTACACTTTTTAACTCACTGCATGCACAGACCATCGCAGCTCAGGTTTGATCTGGAAACAGTAGTCAGAACTGAGTGTGTCATAAATCAGCCCCATGATGAGGCATGCTTCCTAATAAAAGCAGTGCATTTTTTCCAGTTCCCAAATTGCAGAAAAAGTCAATGATATTTATTTTATCAAGAAGGCTCATCACCACATGCTGCTATCACACCACGTCTGAACAGCAACAAAATGTTCCTTTGCCCTGTTGTGGAATCACCATCCCTCACAGAAATGTTTACTAATGCTAAGCATGCTTCTTCATCTAAGAACCATTGAAAAAAAATTAGAAAAGAGTTATCCTTGGCTTTCTTCAGTGGAAAGAGTCAAGTTTCAGGTCAGACTAGCCAACATTCATAAGTTTTCAGATTTCTACATCTAGCATGTAAAATGTTTACATAAACCCCTTGACAAAAATCATGGTATACAGTTTTGCTTTTCTGGCACAACAGAGCACTTCAAAGCAAGAATAAATCTTGCCCAACCGTTAGATAACATTTTTACACAGCCTGGTCTGGAATTCTTTTATAGATTTCCATATGAGCTAAGGTCCAAAGCCCTCACTGGCTTCCCCTCGGAGTATAAGATGCTATTTAACATGTTTTTGGCCGAATATGTCCAGCATAAGCACAAAATAGGACATCTACATTAATGATATTAAAAAAAAACCTATTAGAAGAATAACTACAAAGCAGATTTTAATTATAAATTTAAGTAATTCACATACGTTCGTACTCTCTTGTCCCCTGGGAAGAAAATAAAAATGAGCTACAGGTCAGTTTTTCAGGTCAGTTTATGAACTTCCAGAACATATTCAGATGCTATTGTAAACAAAATAATAAAATAAAAAAAGAAAACAAACCAAAAAACCCACAGATAACACAGTAGAATTGCCAATGCTTAAAGCTATATGTAATAAACATAATATTAAATTCCAATGGTCCATGCTCCCATCGAGTCTATAATTTTGCACCTCCCAAGCAGCCGCATAAAATAAGGAGATCCCCATTTGTTATGATTCTAAATAATTTTGGATACAGTGAGATGAAAGATACAATGTCAAGATACTCTATTTCTGGGTGGCCAGTTTCTAGTTCACTGCTTTTGATGGTTTGTTCCTTGATGTCAGTTTCAAAATATGGTTTCGTTTATTGGAAGGTTTTTGTTATAGTATTTTACACTGATCTCATGACCTCCCTTGATCTCCAGGAATCCCATATTGCAGCAGGAAGTGGGTAACTGAGCAAGCAACTACTGCACAGAACCTTGAACATAACAGTATAAAGCAGTAAACTTCACAGGGATTCTCTCTTTCCAAGAAGAATTAAGACAGAGTGTCTTCTCAGCTGTGGTTTCTAAAAAACTTTGTGAATCTTTGGTACAAGAATAGGGGGCTAACCTCATTATCTTTCAAAATTCCTAGACACATAATTGCATCTTGCTGGCCTACATTCCTCTGGCAGGCGCAATTGGGTTGAGTACTGTTTCTCATTGACTCCCGCAAACGCCTTTGAGCTTCAGTTGCTCTGAAGTGTTAAATATTGCTTTGTTTTGCTTCAAAGGCATTTCTGCCATGGGAAAACTATCACTTTATGACCCTTCTGTATGTTGCAGGAGTGATGGGACATTAAAATATTCCGATCGCCTCAGGAAAAGGTATTAAGGAATACACCAGTATTAATAAAATAGTGAGCGGTGTTTTAAATCTTTCCTTATATCAAAGCTCCTAATGTGACATTGAAATCTATAGAACACGCAGTGCATGAGCAGACTGCCAGCATTGCTCAGCTTATCAGACAAGGAATGGAAGTTTTAAAAACATCAAATACACAACAATTAAAATAAGTGAAATTTTCCTTCACTGCTGGAAATCGGGTCCAAAATACCTTACGGCATATATCCCAGAACTATGCATCCAGATTTTGAGTCTCAGAAAAAATAACTGCTAGCACAACTGAACCTCTGTACATTAGAAAAACAGGCCTATGAAGTGCAGAACTAATGAGGCCTGGTTTCCTTTGGGTTGTGCCTAATGGACAGATCCCCTAGTGTCCAAAAAGGTGCAACCTCTTGTTTTCCAACACTGGAGTTCTCACTCTCCAATGCGGATTTGCTTTCAACATTTCTCTCCCAAAAGGACTGAGGGAGGGGGAGGATAGGGGAAAGCACAATAACAGAATCTTTTTTCCTGTATCCAGCTGCCTATTTTCTGGCTACTAACAGTACAACTACATGTATGTCACTCTCGATAGGATTTGGCCAAGAGAGATCACAAGCTGGTAATGGCGGGATAGACAAACATCATGTAAGCCTCATCTCACTAAAAGAGAAGTCAAACTTCATCCATATCCTTGCATTTCCAGCCAATTCTTTCCAAAGTCATCTACTTGACGCTGGTCTTCCTTAACCACCGTTTCTGTTTAGAAACCCAGTGTTCATCACACTGATCACAGCAGTACGTGATCCAAGAGCGTGCAAGGAAACAGCCACTTCAATAGGTAAACGTGTTTGCTTATGCAAAACTACTAATGAGGCAAGAAAGCTAAACTGCTTTATGAACATTCCAGTTGAGAAAGGTGTTCTTCTACCTGACTTTGGGTAAAACATTTTGTTTCTTTCAATTTGTGGAGGGTTTTTCTGGTCTCTTTCACACGCTTGTGCATCAGGTATTTTTTCCTCCTCTCTCTTTCCCTTGCTTTATACGCCTGTCAGCATTTGATAGTCTTTGTTCAGGTAAGTTCACTTGTTCTGGGGAAATGCAATTCCTTCATCACTTTAAAAACAAGGCAGTAACAATGAAAGATGTCATCAAACTTTTAAATGTGGAAGCTCAAAGACAGAATAATCACAAAGAAAGAATAAAATCTATTCTGTCAAAATAATGGTTTAGACTCTTCTGTTAGAGGCTTTTGAAGTAGAAGTACAAGTAAATCGTTTTCTTAAATGTTTGAAATCAATTAACTACAATGAAATGGAACAGCATAATGATTAGTAATCTTGGTATTTTTAAAGTAATAGAACATAAACTTCTTAAAGAAACATATTTATTGAGCAATTTTAAATTGAGAATATTTTCAAAACATAACATCTTAGAAATGGATTGCCTCTCAACCAACTGAATAGTTCTGTCAAAGTCAAGAGCACTTGGAAAAAAAATTTATCAAGTGAGCAAGAACAGTTTAAAAATACACTAAACAGGAAGCATGACAAAATTTCTCAGCAATGTTAAAGGCTAAATTAGCATTAAAAAATGAAGCATCGGTATCTCATTTGTGCCAAAACCCAATTAGACAGTATCGGACAACTGGAATTAGGAAAAACATAGAATATTTAACTCTTTTGAAAGCAAGTCCTATCCGTATTCGAAAACACTGAGATGTTGCACGCTTTGTTATGGGGATAGCAGTGATATCATCTCAGCTCTCTTGATATTGAAAACGAACTGCTTGGTGTCCTCCAAATTGGAGACAGAAGTGAGTCTGTTAAACATCAGTGCTAGAGTTATCACTGAGCTACAACCATGTAACTATGAAAAAAATCCATTCTCAGTTCAGAATTAACATTCATAAATTACTCTTACACTGAATTGATTATTTGGAAAGTCCAAAGCACAAAAAAGTTTAAAATACAATTAAATCCAATATCACTCTTCTGAATTACGTGTAGTTGTATGAAATCTGGTACCTTTAAATCAGACAAGAGGAGCAGACCTGTGGGTGAAATCAGACCTGCTCTCACCATGAAACAAGCACCTTCCCTCAAGGTTAATTTGGTCAGACTCGCCTTTGTTGTGAAGCTCCAGCTCCAGAATGCATTTAGCTAGCACCAAAGATAATTAGTGAGCACTCCAGCTCTTTGAATGGCCAGCTTCAGTCAGAACTATCTTGAGTCCAAACGTAAGAAAAACAGGAATCCTCTATTGAAACCTAAGAGTGCTGCAAGATGCAGTGACTAGTAATATTGGTGTCTCTAACCCACTGTATAAAGGTAATTAAAGCTAGAAATTTCCTTTTTCATCTCTTTGCAGGCATTATGAAACAAGGATTAGCAAGTATAGAATCAAACACAGAGCTGGTAGCTATTCAAATAGTTTGGCATGTGTTTGTTATCACTGATTCATCTGCAGTGAATAAAAGATGCTGTTAATTTTGTATGGGGTTTTTTTAAGGGCTTACTTGGAAATAAATCCATGTCCTATTTAATAATACTCATTCTTTAGCACGCTTTCCTTTTTAACCTTGCAGTAACAAAAAATTAATTATTGCTTTTCATAATTATTACCTGCTATGAGGAATAAATGACATGACAAATAACAAGAAAAACCTGGGGTCTTTGGGTTCAGTTCTGTGCCTTAGCCTGCAGTGGGACCCTACGAGTTTTCTAGATATGAAAGTGTAATGCGTGGGCATTGCTACAGAATGCAATGAGTGTGCGATTAATTTATTGTGTGAGAGACATCTTTCAAAAAGTTTACACATCTAATCCTTATTACAGCACTGGACTGAAAAACAGATACGATATAAAGGTCATTTTTGTTGTGTTTTTGCAATACGTTCTCACGTGGCATTCTCTGTCCTTGATGTATCCTATTCCTCCTACTAATGATGGATTGCATTAGGACCCACTAGCTTTTCTTTGACCAGCTTCAAATGATCTGTGTGTTTCAGTCAGTGCTCTGCTATGCTCGTGGCTTTCCCAGCCAGGCCACTCCTTGTCCTACTCGATCTCAATGGATTTCATTAAGGTCACCTAAAATGGGGGTGATCATATTACAATTTGGTTTTTGTAGTCCTATTCTTTGTGCAGAAAATACTTTTATTGTTTTGCCCCTAAGCATTATGTTTTTTAAAGGATTAGAGATTACCTCTTCTGGAGTGAGTACCGTGATCGATTACATTAAGGAAGGGCCTGTCAATAGATCCAATCATTCTGGCTTCTCAGATGGAATAATTGTCCTCATTCACGCGCTGCACGCATGAAAGACATCAACTGGTACAATTATAGAAGCAGCTTTGACAAAATGAACTTGTCAATTTGCTTTGTTAACACTCTCAAATATAATTCTAGGCCAGCCTAGGATGCAGCTGTATCACTTCCACTCATGTTAACTTGTACTTCAGCAAAAAGTAGGTTTTTGCTTTCAGCATGGATAATACACGAGTTACTGTAGGTCAGCTGACATACAGTAAACATCCATGAAAAAAAAAAGTTAAGACACATCAAATGTGAGCTGACTAGCCTTAAATTAAGCTTCTTGCATTGTTGCTTAATTAAATTAAATTAGCCCATGCTTGCAGTGACTGTGGACAGTGACTGAACCCCAGCTGCAAAATATCCTGTAATAGCCACAACAGTTTAAAGGCAAATTTGGACCCTGCAATTACCTGTAAATTTTGTGCAGGTTTGTTGGTTTTATGTTTGTTTGGTACTTTTTTTAAAGGAAAAGCTAAAAAAAAATTAAATACAATCACTGATTTCTCTGTAAGGTGGTCCTGAATGATGAGACCTTCTACAAGCTTCAAGCACCAACACATCCTTTCTAAATCTAGCACGCAAGTTTATAATCAAAAGTGCTGTCATCACTGATGGGTTCGAGATTGGGAGTGGGAAGCTTTCACGTTTCAGGCATATAGATTCAATCCATACTTCCACAAGAACGTTAAGCCCTGATGCTCTAAGCTCCCCAAAAGCCCACTCCTTCCATTGCGCAGACCTGCACTGAAGGGAGGAAAAGCAACAGCACAGTGAGAGATGGTGAAGCTGAGCAAGCCCCTGAGAAGCTGAGAGGTAATCTGCATGCACAACAACAATTAACCCTTCCAACAGTTCTTTGAAAAGGTAGAGCTCATCAATGCATAATCAATACCAAAACTGATAATTAGGTAAGATTACAATACTGCATTTTTTATTCAAAAGAGAAACCCTCCCTACTAAGACACATGATTCATGAATTTTAAAAAAGCAAGTTTACTGCTTCAGTCATTCCTCAGCTGAATCTTTCAACTGAGCTGAAGAATTGTTTTGCCTTACCCTGCAAAACTGGAATCTGCCAGCTGAATGACCAGCACTGAGGCAGAAAGCAAACAAACCTGAACCTATTCAACAGGTGGGAGGTGAGGCTATTAGAAAATTCAGGGAGGAAGATGATGCTTTTGGAAAAATCAAGTGAGCATGCAATAAGTCACAGCTGTGACACTGAAGGTAGAGCTGAACTAAACATGAGAACAGAATCACTGAAAAAGAAAAAAGATATTAGGACAGAAAAAGACATCCAATACTGAAGTTATTTTTGGATATTCTTTGATAAATAAAGCGAGGTACACATTTTTTCATTAAAAGTTAACAACATGAAAGACATAAAAGCATTAGCATTTCAGAGTAAAATGGTTGTTCAACAGGTCTGTGATAAAAGAAAACTAATTATTAACATACAAGAGTTATTATAACTGGACTTTACAAAAGAAATGTGTTACAGGGATTAATGATACATTTTACCCTCATCCTCATGAGACAGCATATCTAGAACTAGATTCTTTGGTTGACACCTACTAAAACCTGCTCTTTTTTATATTAACTTGAGGTTACAGAAACCCACACAATTTCAAGAGGCTTGAGATTTATTATGGGTGCTGGTTGTACTTGTGATTTCTCTCTTTGTGTGTGTTAAAAACACCAGTAAAAGAACTCATCTAACTTTCAGAAAATACAGCTTTTTGTTTCAATTACATTTTGCTAGAGCAGAAGTAAGTTTCAGTCTGAGAATCCTCCTCTTCCCCTTGATTACTTGGCTTCATCCTATCAATCATGATTATGTTCCTGGTACAATAATTACAGTTTTTAATCAATTTTCAAACATTGCTCAGTGGACTGTGAAGTGCATTTGAAGTCCATCATAAGAGAAGTCATACTGAAAGCAACTAAAAAATAATGGTTTTTGCAGAATGGGGGGAGAAGGGGTTATACACAGGAAAGACAGATCTTCTTCTTATCAGGCTTTACCATTAATTCAGTACAGCACTGAAATAATTACAAATGTGCACTTGACAAACTGAAACATAAATTAGTTCTTAGTTGATTACTCCAGTTGCCTTAACAACAGAAGCTCTCCCAGCATTTGGAGGGAATATATATTTCAATAAATTGTATTTTCCCAAACATACAAGAAAAAAAAATACTTTTGCAAAGCATCCGTGTTATAATTTGGTAATGTGACCTTGCACAGTAAAACAACAACTCAGTGATTGTGTCCAGCCTTTCTCTGCTCCAGCACTGATGCTTTAAAGCAGCTTCTGTCTTGATGCTCTTAAATAACACAGCTTCACACTGCCTGGGTGAGGCAGTAAGCTCTAGCAGAAAAACACTGTACCCGAGTGGTTTCTTGTGCAAAGACCCATTCGTGTCTATGCTCCTGAACAAAGTATGTGCAAGAGTAATTTTCACTGTGCTAGGAGGTCAGAAAAATAATCAGCAGAACCAGCATAAAAATGTTAATTTATCGCAAACAGTTTTCTACAGTGAAATTTTAGCCACTTAAGTCAATGACAAAACCATTATCATCTTCAACTGGGACAGAATTTTTTCCTTACAAGCCAAGTAGGCGAAAAACAGCAGCACATTGTCTGAAAAGCAGCAGAAACTGTACAGCAACAATTTATGTTATTCGGGAGCAAGCCCTCAAGCAGAAGGACCCTTGAGAAGTTTCCTGTTTGAAACAGTATGTTTATTTATATTTTCCAGGTTTGTCACATATACTGCTATGTCTTGTTCTCTTAGGATTTTGTTAGTAATCAAAACTTCTCTCTTCAAGAGATTTATTGCCCTCTCTCAGTTTTCAAAGTACCACCAAGACAGAAATGTCTGGCAGGGGAAATTACTGCCAGAAAAGTGCCAGCATATTAAAGCATTTATTTAAAAGACATAACTTTTCCAGCATTTCAGTATTTCAGACACAGGATACACTGTATCTAATATAGAAGGATTGGAGCAAATCGTGGCCATTGAACTTTGCAGTGAGTGACACTACACTAAAAAAAACACCCTTCAGTTCTTCTATTTGGGTATCCAACCTTGTGAATCAAGTAGGCTCCAAGGGCTTAGGGATGTGCACAGAGCTATCATCCCCCTTGTACCTGGTCTGCTCCACATGTTCATGGTAATCATCAATGTTTAATTTAACAGATGGTTGGAACCTGTACAATTCCTCTTACGAGGTACAGAGTATGGTTATATCATTTCCAATGCTGAATTAAAAGTAGAAATCCAACACCAAGTGACGCTGCTTACTCAGAATAAGTTAATCTATCATTTCTACAGCTTTCTGTGTCTCTCTGATCTGAAATGCTTGAGGTAATTTTATGTTTTAGGTATTACTGTCTTTTCTTGTCATTTAAGAGGCAAAACCAGAGGTGCATATTAAAAAACTATTAACCCTGCAATGAAGTAATTTATATAAAAGTTAGATTTGTGTACCCTGTTATTCTTTCTTATAGTCCCTTGAACGAAACAGAAAAACTAATTACTTTTATTTATACAGTCCCATTAGAGCACTTTACAGCCAACTGGAAGGAACAAATCACTGCCTTCAAGACAGTACTGTCTGCAATGAATATAGCAGGGCAAGTAGGGACAAGAGCCAACCGTAGGAGTGGGGTCATGGGAAGACTAAGGTTAGGGAAGCTTGAGAGATGATCTCTTTGTCTTGTCACTTCCTGAGATTCTAAGCAGGGAACAATCAAGGTGAGTATGACAATTTGGGACTTGCCAAAAAATGTAGTCATGTGACTTCTCTCTTTTTGTGTGTTAAAAACCCCAGTAAAAGAACTCATCTAACTTTCAGAAAATACAGCTTTTTGTTTCAATTACATTTTGCTAGAGCAGAAGTTCATTCAACCCAAATTTCTAGGAGCCCAAATATCAGTTAGTATTTGTACAATAAGAAATAAAAATGGTCAAAGCCATCGGTTGCAAGTGCACCTTCCCACATTGCTTGTCTGCCTTTTTTCCTCCCTGAAGTAGTAAGAGTTGTCCCCAGGTATCATGTTAAAAGGAAAGGAAAGAAAAGAAAAAACCCTGTATACTTTATTAAAAGGCTGCTTTTCCCCTTCTGAATGCCTTCTTTTCTGAAGTTTCTGTTTAATTCAGTTTTAATATTACACGTCTCCATGACAGTTTTGCTCGTTAAGAGAAATTTCTCATCAGAACTTCAATTAAAATGGCTTCTACTCTCACACCAATCTTCATAGACTTTATTGTGCTTTTAGAAAGACATTTTTGGTTTTGCCCTTAGGGTTTGGACTAAAATGGAGATTTCCTCTGTGCTTTTTCTTTAGATGTTAATGAGTTGTTATGGCTACCTTATAATCTTGAAGGTAGAAAAAACCCAAACCAACAGAAAACACGTTTTTGAACCCTCTAGCAAATGAGGACAGTAGGTTCAGTGACGTGTCTGATCTACTGCATAGCTTTGCAAGGTAATAATAGCTGATTAAAAAAAAAGAATCCTTTTAAATTTGTACACTTTGATTATAAAGGCTTTCAAGATGCTTTGTTCCAGTATTACCATAATTTTGTATTTTGTATCACTCAGGCCTAATGAGGTCACTGGGATTCCACCTCTACAAAGAAAAAAAATTCACATAATCAGTATAGGTGGTCTTTTTCATATTGTACTTTTTAATAAGGTGAATGAAATCCATGCATGATTTCCAGCTTCTCTCTCCTGTCTCACTGGCCATTCACTGGGGGACTGTCAAGGTCCAGCCTGCTTCTCCCAGCTCAGCCTCTCCCTACAGTGAATGAACACTTGTCAGCTTTCTAAAGGTATTTACAGTAGAGACAAGGCTTTTGCGGTCCCTGTGTAATTTTTCCAAGCATACACGCTGCATGTGAAAGATCAACTCTTCACAAACCTGGAAAAAGCTATCAGCCAAGGCAATCAGAGAACCCGAACACCCATTAGAAGGTTATCTTCCTGCTTTGTATGCCAGAAGGCTGTAACGGTTCAAAAGATGCAGAACAAAGAAAATTTTCTGATGCAGTTCCTGCCAGTAGGCATTTAGGAGACTTAGTGTATGATATTCTAGGTGTTCCAGGGATGATCATCATTTAGTTTGCGTGTTCCTTTCAGAAACAGACTTGCTCTTGAGACGCAGATGGGCTCACCTGATTTCAGGATTAGAAAACTATGGTAAATGTCCTGACAAGCTGTAGCTGGCATAATCACAGAGTGAAGATCTTGCTTCATAATTTTGTGCCTCTTGCAGGGAGACATGAAATATGTTTCCTGATCTTCACTTGGAGTTACCTGGGCCCACGTGCATGCATCAGACAGAGCCTCTATGCTTTATCCATGAATTTTAAGGCATAAGTGCCATTCATAGAGCTCTATCAATAGTATGTTAGTTTTTAAAAAAACCCAGTTGTTAAAGTCTTTCTTTCATTAACAAGAAGAAAAGGACAAAAAAAGGCTATGAAATGATGGTAGTTGAAAAAAAAAAAAGATCCTATTCTACTATCTTACATCATCACGTTGTCATATAAAAACATTCTCTATCACGACAGGAAAAGCAATGCTGTATTCCAGAAACTGTGGGTGTGCAGAAATGAGTCACTTTGGCAATGACTTGCTTTGCATATCGGGTATAAACTAGAAGAGGGAATTGATTTAGTATAAGGAACAATGCACTGTATTATACACTCATGTACTGTAGAGAAACTTATGGTTGTGGTTGCAACAAACACGACAAAATAGTAAAGAAATCTAATTTCTCATCGTAATAAAGAAAAATACTGGGCATGCAGGAACATCTGTTTTCAAGAAAATTAGAGACAAAATATTTCTCCAGAAAAGGATACAAAATGCTTTGCTGGCAGGAGGAAAAAAACCTAGAGAAGAATCAACGAAGACTCTCAAATTATCTCTGCTTTCCAGGATTACTTGTAGCAGCAAACCACTGTATTATTGGGTTGAAAAATCTGTTCACCTGGGTTAAATAATTTCGGAAATCAAAACTGAGCTCAAGTCTAGCCATCAAAGCTCCATTTCTCCTTAGCTCTTAACAGAACCTGTAACTTAAACTACCGAAATTCTGCAAGAGAGAAAAACCAAAAATATCCATGTAGAAATAGAATGTCATCAGCTAAAGGACCAGTGATGCAAGGAAAGACAGGCTCACACCTAGTTCTATCAAATGAAAAAAAACCCCACAGCTGTTCTCACTACGTGGCTTCCACACTCGTTTCTTCAAAAGGAAACCTCAATTTTTTAAAAAAACATAAATCTGTGCTTAAATGCACACAAACTGATAGAAATTTGTATGTATAAACAATAATTTAATCTCCAGCTTTACACATAAATATCTGTAAGCTCAATAATTTTAGTAAGTAAAATTACACTTTGTTACTGAAACTATATTCAAAATAATTTGAGTGTACAGCAAGAGTGAATGATTTAATCTATTTCATCTTAAACCTTTCTAGAAGGTGCACTAGAAGGTGATGTTTCTGCCCTTCTGAAATGCTTCCTCACACCTAACCTTTAAAGCTGTCCAGCTCTAGAACTGTGGTACCACTAAAGAGCCAGTGCTCAACAACAGGGCAAATAAGATCAAGAATTTATCTTTAAGGGAAGGGAGAAACATTGACTTGAAATGTGAATAAAAATGTAACTTTAAAGGCTCTCCAATCAAGGGCATAACTTGAGTCACACATTCAGTCTTTCGTGGGTGTCATGGTTTAACCCCTGCTGGCAACTAAGCACCTCAGAGCTGCTCACTCACTCTTTCCTGGCGGGATGAAGGAGAGAACTGGAAAGGTAAAAGTAAGAAAGATCACAGGTTGATTTAGGAAAAATTTAATAACTGAAATTTAAATAAATTTAGTACATTAAAGAAAATAGTAATAATAATAATAATAATAATGGAAAATTACAAAACCATGAGAAAAATAAAGCCCAGGAAACACAAGCAATACAAGTGAAAAACAATTGCTCACCGCCAACCAACCGACGCCCAGATGGTTCCCAAGCAACAGCTGCCCCCTGCCAAACTCCATCCCAGTTTTATTGCTGAGCATGATGCCATATGTCTGAAATATCCCTATGGTCAGCTGTCCTGCCTGTGCCCCCTCCCAGCTCCTTGTGCACCCCCAGCCCCCTTGCTGGTGGGGCGGTGCGAGGGGCAGAAAAGGCCTTGACTCTGTGAGCGCTGCTCAGCAATAGCTAAAACATCCCTGTGACATCAGCACTGTATCTAGCTCAAATCTGAAACACAGCACCATTCGAGCTACTGTGAAGAAAATTAACTCTATCCCAGCCAAAACCAGCACAATGGGGAATATATTTTTATGTCCTGAACTTTACAATACTATGTTCCAAGGCCAGCTTTTCCTGTTGGCAATGTTTGGTTTCAATTTATTATTATAACAGAAGAACTTACAACTTTTTACAAGTCTGTATAGCTTTGGGGTTTTGTTTTGTGGCATTTTTTTTTAAATTTACTGATGCATACGCTTTTCCATAGTTTATCCTAGAATAACTTGATCTCGAGGTTTCTTCTTTGTTCTTGGAATAAAGTCTGTCCCTCTAAAGGTTTATTAATGTCCCCCAAAATGTCTGCCTCTGCTCCCAGCCTCCCTCATAATATCCCCTCACAACATCAGACGTATTCTATTCCTCTAACCACATTCTTCCAACGGCCCACTACTGAATCTCAGGCAGATTAAATGTTTAGTACCTGTGTGTAACAAGGCAGGGACTTTTCAAATTGCAGGGTCAGTCTAACTAAGGGAGCCTATATAAACATCTGACCATAATTCAGCTGTGGGTGACAGATGTGAACTGGAAGCAGCGTCTCTCCCATGCTACCTGCAGTCACCTCTGTCAGGCAAAGCTAGGGGAATGCCTACAACAGAGTCCCAGGCCAGATCCAAATGAGCTGGTATACTTACGCAGAACAATTTAGTGCCTTACCTTTACACTAGTTGAAATCCCAGAAGTGATACAGCCATCCATACCAGCTACTGAGAGCAAGTTCAGATGGGTCTGTGAAAGCAGGACTAAAAAAAATCACCAGAGAGCTGTCATGTGCCTCCATCAGAAATGGAGATGTAGCAAGTATCTGCTGCCTGATTCTTGGAAGACAGAAACATTGGAAGCATAGCATAAGGTAGACAGAACAGGATCTCGCAGAGAAGGGTTCAGGGCTAAGGCGCCAGAGCAGGAGCTCAAGCCCATGCTCAGAATCTATTTCCACAAGAAACGAGTGATACAGTTCAGATGATTCTTTGCACACTCTGCATGCATCATCTGCCATTTATCAACACCTACTCAGGCAAGGAATGTCTGAAGGTGAGGCGTGACCTTCAATAAAAATAAGGCATGACAGGTGAATTTGCAAGTCAGTGACCCAAAGCCTCTCCACAGCTCTGCTCATGCCCATGCATGTTTTTCAACCCCAGAGCAAACCTATCAATGCTCGGGACCTGAATGAACAGAACTGGGAAGGTATAAGAATATTAGTGCTGCACCGAGCTAAGAAGGCTCTGTCCACAGAAGATTAAGAGGAAGCCAAAAGGCAAAATAACCGTGTCGTTTCACAACATCTCTGCGCAGGAAGGCAGAAGATTTGAAACTCATCACACGACACCGCAGCACGAGGAAAAGGTGACCTCATACATGAAAAAGACTTTGTATGTAGGCAAAATCTTCTCTCCAGCTTTTGTAACCAATAACATTTTAGCAACATTTTTACTGACATCATATTTGTATGTCAATATAAAAGTATTTTATAAATATATTCATCAGCTTTTATTCCTACAAAGTTTAGATACAATAATCAAATATGATTGTTATCATCCCTTCGGCCAGATTTAGTGAGTATAAATATTAAAAAAGGCTTTCAGGGAACCTTTTTGAAAATATCCACTGAAGTCTAATTGCAATAGAGTATAGAAGAAAGCCAAATGTGACAGGTTGTGTTTTACTTATGCTAGGCATTTCTCTCACACAAAAAATAATCAAGACTACTCATTACATTAGAACAATCAAAAAAACCAAAGTGTTATTACAGTAATACAAGGGAATACACAGTGAATTAGTTATCAATGCTTTATTATTGAAAACAAAATTGAAATTCTTTTATCTGGCACATAAACAATTATTTCTACAAAAAGGAAAGCCTACAAATCTGATAATTTATACAAATAACAGTTTTTCAAAAAATAAAATTTTAATTTAGTAAACTTGTCTTGTGCTCTTTTATTTGTTTTTAGCACTGTCTGCAATAATCCACCATAAATCCCTGAGCAGAGAGACATATTTTAAACATGTTTTAAATTCATCCCGAAAGAAGAAAGTTATCAAGCCCAGACCTATATTAAAAAAATGTATTCAGGGACATTCTTGGTAAATTTACGGTAGTCCTTTTTTCTTTTCCTTTTCTTTTGTTGTTGTTTTTTTTTTTTTTTTAAGAAATAAACAAAACCAGTAACCAATGCAAGCATGACACCGTATCACAGGAGTGCTCCCCTCTTCCCCCTTTTGTGCAATGAATAAAAATTACCAAACAAGAATAAGTACAAGTTGAAGAAGACAAATAACCTGCTGAATGGTTAAGACCAAGAAGCCATCGAAGTCTGACGGCTGTTGAGCAAATAAAGCTGCAGGATACCACAGTTCTATACCAAGCTCAGTTACAGTTACTATCTATTTCTATATCTTTTCCCAGAAAGTCAGTAAAGCAGGAGAATAAGTTCAAGCTACCATTGTATTCTAACACTGGTTTCAACAACAAAGTAGAAATTCAACTTCTGATCCTTCAATTTTGCTTTTCCAGCAAGAACATTATTTGAGAAAGACTTGACACACTCCACAAAACCAAACAATCTTGCCCCTCTGGCCCTTCTGGTGGGCCAGTTGTAAACTTAGCAACTTATGGTATTTTAGAGAGCAAGAGGAAAGAAAAAGGAAACACACATTACTACAGTTTTTCTACTATACTGACTTTGAAACAGCTATTCCCCAATCTATTTCAATACAGATTTAAAATCCAAGTGTAAGGGGAGAATGACCAAGAAGGTAGAGTATAACTCAAGTGTTCCCTTTCCCATTTGGTACATACACTAACCACAAAACAAATGCAAGTAAAACCAAATAAAAGAAATAGCAACATTTAGAGACTGTTGTGTTAATGGCAGGTAACATTGCTGCAGTCAAATAATAAATAAATAAATACAGCAAAGTGTTCTTCTCTACATTTTTGTTGGAATGGTGCTCAACAGTTAAAAAGGAATACATAAACTAAAACCCCCAAACCCTTTCTCAGTAATAGAGAGTTTTTAAGAGAAGATCCTGAAGAAGCTTCAGTTCAAGGTGCTCTACCACTTTAACATTTTATCTATCATTATGAAAGGAATACTGAAGCAGATACCAAAGGGCCATTAAATGAAATAGTAAATTTTCTTACAAGCAGTAATACTTATTCCAAAGAAAGAAAGCAGTTAACAAATGGCCTGGAAAAAAATTACTAAAGCTTCATACACTTTGATTTAAAATAAATTATTTTTACATTTAAAATCTGAAGACTAAAACAGTAATGAGGCTAAATCATTCTGAAACAGAAATAAATTGAACCTCACCAAAAGCGTATTTAGATATTTGACAGCTCTGCTGCTAGCATGTGTCAGAATACAAACAGAATGCTAATATTTGGTTAGAATCTGAATAGATCTGTTTAAAACATCAACAATGTGAAAAGTAACTGGCAGCCACCATTATGGATTCCTCTTAATCTACACTATTTTAAGCATGACTGAATCGAGTCTCTTCAGTTATTTGCTAGCCTCATCAATGTATAACATTCCCTTTTCTCGGAGTTGCTCATGAAGTCTCATTTTAGCATATCCAAGCACTAATATCTTCAAATGTCATTTTAATTAGTTATTGCAAAAATATCATATGCAGAGTCCAATTTAAAGTTAGACTTATCTGACAGCAAAGTAAAGAGAGTCAAACACATTATTCTATAACACCAATTATTTTTTTCTAAGATGACAGTCTGACCGCACCGATTTGGCATCAGGGCAAACATCACTCTTGCTTGTATTACTAAATCACACCTCTGGTCCTTTTTTTTACCAGCCTACATACGACATCTGATGTAGAATACAGACAGTTCCTTCGTCATTCTGTCTACCTCACAGAAATTTGACTGTATGTCTCAAGAAAACTGCACTATAAGTTAACAAGCTGAAGTAACAGGCTTATTCTCAGTAAACAACTTTGAATGCTGTCATCTAATCATGTGACAGGTTTGGAAAAAAAATTGGCCATATAAGCTGTGAAATTGGTTAGCAAGTGGTTCAAAAGTGAGATACAGCAGCATTAAGACAAACTGCAAACACATTGGATTTAGTACACATTTTAATGAGTTACAGTATCAGCGAAATACTTTAACCTACTGTTACCACTTTAACTCCCATATGGCTTGGTGTATACTGTGCAATTTTCCCTTTGTATTTCTATGACAGTATACATTTCAAGTACCCACCCAAAAGTAAGCAATATGGGATTTGCAATTATTTATCAAATATACCGAAACAACTTCTCTCAGGTGCCATTGTTCCAAATATTTTTGTTGTGTAACAGGTTCTTCATGAATACCTCAAAGTCTCCCTTTTTCTATTTATCTAGCAGAATAGCTTCTCCTAGCAGCAATTAGGACCTCTGATCCTTGCAGTCAAGTCCAACAAGTTCTCTGACCTGACAACTGCGGAAGTTCTAGTTCGTGGGTTTAATCACTTTAAGGAAAAGAAATTCAGAGTTTTCATCATCATGTTTTGGATGTTTTCAAACCTTGTTTCTCCATGATATTCCACAATTTGCGAAGATTGGACTGGGTGATGACATCATCAGGTTTAAGTCGCAGAGCAAGGAGGTAGTTTTCTTCAGCCTCTTTCAGTTTCCCGTTCAGATGGAGAATGGCTCCAAGATTCATTAGGGCAGCTGGATACTGGTACAAATAAAAAAAAATAAAAGGAAGGAAGAATATTACAAATATTTCCAATTTTTCTTTTCAGACAATCTTCTTCCACTTAAATTATTCCCTTATGTTTTCTGCCTTTTCATGGAAGCAATTTAGTAATTTAAGCAAATACAGATAACAAGAAAAAGTTGCTGAACAGCTGCTGTGTACTTTGTGCTTTAAACAGGTCAAGCTCTGGTGTCTACAGACATAAGACTTCTCTCTATAATGAGAAAACACAGAACTCAATAAGCTTTAAATGTGGTAATGTTGGCATAACACAGGTTCCAAGAGAAAATTAAAGTAATCCAAAAGTAAATTAGCAACAGGAATTTAATTTTAATCAAACTCATTGCCAATAAAGAGTTCATAATCACTGGGAATAGTTAACACATTGGAACTTATCCCTTTCTTCTCTTTGTCTTAATTGTAACTGGTAGAAAATACAATCTGTTGTCAGATTCTAAGGATGTTCAGGGGTTCTAGGATATCCATTTAGATTCAGGCTGTGGCAATTATTTCTTAATGAATGATTGAATAAAATTAACAATAGTGGAAACACATGCTATTTAATAACAAAGACGTTAAAATTTCATAACAAATCAATTTAAAAGCTTACGTTACTAACAATTTTTTCATGTTTAGCTAAGACAAAATGCTTAGCTGTTTTTATTTTTTTATCTCTAGGTTATTCCATTATGAAATGGAATAATACCATGCCTGGTCACTGGAGTTAACAAATATTACAAGGGCAGAAAAGCACATTCATGAAGATGAAGAGAACAGTCTAACCTACCTTTTGGCAAGTACCAAAGGTATTAACATCCTAGTCAGAGCACAGTAAAGGCATTTGCCAAACTGGTACCTTGCATTTTAAAGAAAAAGGGGAAAAAAATACCACACAAAGTTCCCTATGGTTCTCCCCCTCAGGTCAGTCAAAGTTTCAATGAGCTTCAGGAAAATGCACTTTTGAAAACACATAGTTTTGCCTCAGAGGATAAGTGTTTCAGGCCACCACTCATCAGTGTTCTGCTCAAAATACAATACTCAAAATGTGAAGCCACGTGGCATATCAGCTTCGGAGTACTGTGAGGGGGTGCTGGTGTGCTTTAGAAGCCCTTCAGTGACAATAACATCAGGAAAATGGTTATTAGACACTGGAATAGGTTGCCCAGAGAAGCTGTGGATATCCCATCCTTGGAAGTGTTCAAGGCCAGGTTGAGGGGGGCTCTGAGCAATCTGGTCTAGGTGTCCCTGCTCATGGCAGGAAGGTGGGAATTGGATGATCTTCAAGGTCCCTTCCAACCCAAACCATTCAATGATTATATGAAAACATGTGAGGTAGAAGGCAATAAAACGTGCACTACAATTGGTCTTCCAGACAGTTGTGGCAAAAGGAAATCATCACGATGAGGAAGACTTATCTTTGTTCCAAACCTCTCCACTACAAAGTTAAACTCATTATTCTTATCCTTGTTAAGGTTCAACAAAATCCCCACAATTCCTATGTGGAATTATGTGGTGGAAATGTTCAGATAATTCTAATGTTTTATATCTTATAAATATTTCATACTTTTTCAACTTTCTTCTTGCTTCTTTTAACCTACAAATATATGCATCACAAAAACTCATAAAAAACTGTGATGCATCAAATTTTCAGAGCAAATAGTTTCCAGAGTTTCAAAATCAAGCAAAACAAAATTAGTTCAGCTCTCCTTATTGTAAACAGCACAATGGTAATGCAGAGGAATCGGAAGATTTCATTTTTAGATTTACTTTTTCTTGCTTTACCCTGACAGATTTTTTCCACCTTCTGTAAGTCAGTTACTTCATTCTACTGAGAATCAAACAAACAAAAAACCCCAGCTGGGTTTTATATAGTTTTATCAGTTAAATACTCTCCAAAAGAAGGGAATGTGGGCCCCTGAAATGTAATCTGTGCTACAGGTAAATCATATTGGCAGCCATATTTTCATAGCTCCACCTCTGAAGTGCCTTTTAAAATGAAATAATATACTCCTTGCTTACAGATGTTCTGGGCACTAATTGATGTTATTAAAGCGAAGAATGCTTGGAAATCAGCTCTCATGTATATGGATGACTGTCTAAATATCCCCATATCTTATTTATTTTTAGACTTCAGATTGTTTGAGAGCATTTTCTCAAATCATGAGTAGGAATGTCCATTCCCTCTACTCGTGCTATTCCTTTGTTTAATGAGAGTTCATGAATGAAAGAGCTTTCTTCAAGTTATTGACACAGAGCCGTCTTCTCACTGGAATTACAGCTATGTGCATATGTTTGCACCAAGACAAAGCTTACAGTGGATAAGGGCTAAGAAAATCTTAAACCTGGAAAAACTCATATGAATAAGACACATGTTTAAATGTGCTCCGAGCTAATTCTACAGCATTCACAAAACTTACTGTGCAGGAAATAACTCAGTTGTCTCATATGGCTTCCAGAATTCCTCTCCATTTCCTCCATACCCTCCTGAAAATATGGTGTGTGTATGGGACTAATCAAGAACTTCATACATGTAAGACTATATGCCTAGCTAAGAAATTCTTCTACCATCATGTCTTTAATTTGATATATCACTTCACAAGAGCAAGCAACAAAAACAAATAAAAAGAACAAACTGCATGCCTTTTAACTGAAATTTTCCAACTTCTACACATCATTCCTGATTTCCTGGAGGCCTAACAAATTCTACACAATGCTCTTAATGCTCTACACAAATGTATCCATGGAAAATGCGAACTGATAAATCATTTCAGGTAGTACTGAAAGTTCATTCCGATTCCTTTACATTTTAAATAAAGAAGTGCACAGGATTTTGGAAAGACTGCTCTCTAACTTTCTAGGATATCAGTCACCCCAATATCTACGGTTTATTGTAACAGTCACAAGAATTTTGCGTGTCTGCAAGATTCTGCATCAGTGCCATTGCTCTCTGACAGCTATAAAGGATGGTCAGAGGATAAGAGAGCAAGAGACATTTGCTACAGTTTTTCTTCACATAGATTGTCCTTTATTAAAGACAGCTGATAAAACTTTTCAGGACGTTAACAAAGGCAGTCAGCAGCTACCACTGCAATAACATGGGACTTGTAGCACTGTATAACAAATGACACCACCTACTACTTCAGAGACTTGAAAGGAGAAACAGGCCTGCCTTCATTTCCTTCTGGAGACAGATGCTTTACATCAAAAATAGCTGACTGGCATTTCTATTGAGGTTATAAATGCTGTCTTTTATGGTCTATTTGGAATTACTCCCTTTATTAGCATTTTATCGTGGTGTGCTTGTTTCCTTAGTGGTTTTTGGGGGGCGGTGGGGGAAGGTGCTCGTGGTGAGGAGGGGAGAGGAATAACAGAGTAGTTAATGAATAATGAAATAACACAAGGCAAGCATTTAGTTGCCTGAGGTGTTTTTGGTTTACGTTGATGACAATTTTTTCAAATTTTCCCTAGAGTACCAAAAAAAGAGGAGAGCACTGGGCCATGCAAAAATATTATCATAAAGTCCTCTCTAAAATTAGAGAACTATAGAAACTTCAAACAATTCAAAATCATTCTGAGTAGTATTTCAGGATTACACTAATGTAACCACACACAGTATTGGACCTACAAACAGAATCAATCTGGATGACACAGAAGATGAACTGCCTCCTTGTTTGTCATCTCTGGCTCCACACACAGCAAATGCCATAGCAGAAGTACAGTCCCAAACATAAGACAATTTTACTCCTACATGGCCTAAGAAGTTATGGAGAGACAAACAAATACACCAACACTTAGCCAAGACAAACATACCTTTTGCATGGCAGATAAGTATGAACAAACAACAGTCCAAACACAAGCAAGGAAATCTGAAATAGTTTTCCTCAAAGCCCTGCTTACAGACGACTTTCTCTGCTCAACACCACAGAGGTCAGGGCAGTATATTCTGAGATGAAAGTGCATTTTGTTGATGCTGGGGTATTTGTAAGGAAATTTTTCCTCCAGTAGAATCACAAGTGCAGGATACTTCTCAATTACCCATTTTAAAAAGTCACTGAAAATATGTTACCAAAATCCATCTTGCTCTTAAGAAATTACTGCTGTGTGTGATACTGTAGATGTTTCAAAACAACCCCAGGACTGTAGAATGAATACTGTAATAAGCATGGCCAGCCTACCAGAAACACAGAGGCTGTGTATTGTTTTTAAAAAGGGCAATTAAGGACACTTACTCTTTTAGGGGTTCCTTCTGAGTTAAATCCATACTTACAGAAGGACACAAAATATCAACCACAAATAAATATTTCATGCCAGCACTTCTAGTTCAAAAGGGGTGAAGAATTCAGATATTTCTCTTTGATAACTGAAGACACATAGGGAGTACATTGACTGAGTAGTCCGACAGCAGAGTATTAGTTGCAGAATGGCTCACTAGGCATGAGAGAAAAGCATGTTGGACTGCTGCATCTGATCAGTGGCCACCGGCTAATATGCTGTCATGCCTTTTTTATCCTCCTACAGTGATGGCAAGAATTTTCTCTTGAACTTTTATTACTGACATTATTGCTGCAGCACAGCACAGAATTTTGCAGAACAATCAAAATGCCTATATCTCCTTTTTTATCACTAAAGATAACTGTGGACAACAGAATCATTTCAGGTGTGGCACTTGCTTTTGACAGCTATCACAACTTTGGAGAAAAACCACGACCTCGGAGTTGTTCGAGGTGGAAACATGCTACTTTAAAGCATGGCATGGGCTGAGCAGGTAGAAGGAGAAGCAGAGGAGGGACATGCAGCGAGGTGATTGCTGTCAGCTGGATCTTCCTCTCCAGTGTAATACATTGACAACACTGTAAATTCATCAGTGGCACATGGAAGTAGACCTTTCTTGAGGAGTGATCTGGTGTTCCCAAATAAACCAAGTGGCAGTTATGGAGAGAGACTCGTGTTTCTAACTGGTTCTCTACACCATAAGGCTTCTAAAGAACTGGAGTTTGCATATGCTGTATCCGGTATTTTGTCCCAAACAGCACATGAACCACAACTAAGACACTGATCTCCAGTAAGCTGGCTAAGACAGCAAAAGTCAATTGTCTAGGTATTGATAACTTGGTGCAAAAAACATTCTGGATCAAGATGACAGGATGTACAGCAAAGTGCTATGGATCAGACAGAATAAAAAAGCTAAAATTCAACGTTGAAAAGGATTTCCTGGGTCATCATCCCAGACAGCAAAACATTCAGTTCTGCTGGAAAACAAATAAACAAAAAAATCAGTATCTTTGCAAGCTCTTAAAATGGTAAAATGTTCTGCAACTGTTCCTCTACGATAGTTAAGCACATCGCTTAAATTGCAAATCTGCTTATGAACAATTTTAGTAAGTATGCTTTTGTGTCAACAACAGCTTTCAGTTTAAACAGTTAAGAGGGGAAATGGAGAGGAAAAAATTTACCCTGCCAGTACTAATTTGAACACAGAGCACAGTTTCCACTGTTGTATTAGTCAGAAACGGACCTAAACATCTCTGGTGCAAAGGGAACCTGTGTCCCTATCTAATTACCTTAAAAATGACTAACATAAATAGCTATATGAAGCTAAATAACAACAAGCCAAGGCTCTAGAGGGGAGTGGATCCTTGGATTCAGTCATCATCTTTAAGAGCAGTATGTTGCTAATCAAATAGAGAATAACCTTATTTACTAATATGTCATTAAACAGAAAAAGACCTCATTTATTGTTCACCAAACGAACAAATTACTGACTTCCAGGGAAGATGAACACCCTGCAGAAAAAAAGGACCTCCAAAGAAATAATAAATAAATAAATAAAAATATTTTTAAAAAGTAAATAGGAATAAAATAGTTTCTGTTGAATACTATTTATATATAATCTCAGGTTAGGACAATACATCAAGCTAATAAGGCAGAAGAACAGAATGAGTTAATACCTGGCCACCTTAACACCTGATGATACTACAAAAAACATTAGGTCATGCATATCTTTAAAAGATTTTTTAGTCTTTTACATTTTAATACTCTCATCTGGACACCTAAAGCAGGTGCCACTTTAACCAGCTTGGTGAAAGGAGGATATACATGGAAATTGTATGCATCTAACCTTGTGTATTTTGAAACACTGGAGACTCTCCCATCTCAAATTGCAAACTACATGATATGTACATTTAAAGCCAGAAATTAAAAAGTGAACCAAGGGTTTCTCACCATTTTTTTCCTACTTATGGATGACAGATGTGGGAGTCTTCATCCACAAGCATACTGTGAAATTATTCAGTTTGCTTGTAGATTGAGACATCAGCATCATTAAGGACACCCACAGCTGTGACTCAGGGAAAAGTTCTAGACTTAGCATAGGAAGGAAGCATCAAGCAGTCCACTTTGTTTCTCAAATTATCACATCAATAGGGGACATTTTACTATCAATGTTCTCCAGCCAGTGGAGAATTTTTCCTTAACATCTTGTTCATCTCAACCCTCAGAGACTGCTCAGCATATTATAAACATAGTTATCCAAAACCAAACAAGCATATATGGATATATGTTACATCTTGATGCTGAAAAACTATCTACCACTGGCCTTTATGCAATTTCAGGCTACGCCAGTTTACAGATCGGCACGTTAACAAAAGCACGTGATACAACTGTTAAAGACTGAGGATCATAACAACAGCTGAAAACATCCTACAAAAATGTACTTACACTCGTAATTTCTGTGTATCTAGACATTTTTTCCAAATGGTCATGCATCAATTGCTTTGGTTTATGCTTAAGAAGTCTCCCAGTAATCACTCAGTTTATACAGAAACTGTGATGGACACTTCTAGATAACATACTTGTATTACCATAATAACAGCTAAAGAGGAACATACGTTACGAGCATTTCATATTACGGTTGTATTTAAAAAAAAACAAAAAAACCAAACAACATTTTCCAGACCTCAAAGTGTTTCTAATTAAACTTCTTTGCTTTCCAGCTCAAATGTTGTCATCAGTATAGAATAGGATAATCTTATTCAGTTTTCCTCGTACTTTAGGATTCCATTTAAAACAAAAAAACATCAAATGACTTAATTTTTGTTTATAAAAATCCAACTGTGCTCTAACGTCCGCAATTTGACGATTTTAATATATAGCTACGATTATGTTATAAGACATTTAACAACTTATTTACCTTATCCAACACAAATATGCTGCACACTAACTAGGAAGTCTGTACTTCAAGCAAATCAGAAACTTAGTGAACAGAAATGTCATCTATACTATCATAGTGGCAAATAAAAATTGCTCAACATCTTTCAGTAACAGGATTTTGTCCTATTAAGACAAAGTAAGTTTATTAAAATGAAAATCAATTTGTGAGTATATGTATTTTTGCATGCATTTTCTTTGCAAACCCTGGAAATCAGAAAAGCAAATGGCTTTGTCTTGCTGCCTAAAGATAAAGCACACTTTTAATTTAAAAGTGTAAAATGTTAAAAAAACCCCACAAACTACTTCACCCAGCAGCTCACATGCAGGGCTGATTAGAACAGCTGCCCACATTAACACAATCAAAACTGCCTTATCTTCAGAGATAACTCCAATGTACAGATCATCGGAACTTTTAATCACAATTACACTCACAATACTAGCATTAAAACATGTTCATTTTTCTCAATCAAATAAAATGTCATTAGAAAATGAAAATGTCAGCTGAGAATGAATGCATTATCCACCTATTTTTGCCCAGATACTCATCAAATACATCAGTACACAGAGAAGGTTGCATAGCTTTTCCAAGATGTTGGTAACAGGCATATTGCATCAGAGTTTCTATTTTTGAGTAAAACAGACAACAACTGCAGTATCAGAAAAAAGTAGTGTTGATTTCTAGTCCTAAAAATTTCACTAAGTTCTAGTTAGGGGAATCTCAATAGCATGAGATTTCTAGTATTTCAACTCAAATGTTCAGTTGAACATTAAATTTCCAACAAGCCTTTGCATCTTTGGCTGACAGCTGTAGTCAGCTGAATTAAATGCTTGAGAACTAGATTAATATTGGTATGACTGTACGTTTTCCCAAACTATTTAGGTATTTGTAGTTATAAGGCATTGCTTTGAGGCACATTGTATAAACCATTATGCAACTTGACACACTTGCTCTGAGCACAAAGAATGATAATTTTGTTAATTTTTTTAAGGCTTCCAACATGAACAATCATTACTAAGACAGCCTACAGACAAAGTGTGGTCTTAGAGCATTACAGAAAAGAAAAATCTAGAAGATTTTGAGGCATTGCATACTGTTTTGGGAATGAACTGAATTTCAGCCATTATCCCACCCCTCCACTGAAACGCTTTCTGTTGGCTAACTTTCCCTAGACAACAGAACCAATCTTTATTCCTCTATTGATAATAATTTCCCTGGCAGGGAGGGACAATGGATGTCTATCACATGAAGTGATACAATTTCCATATTAACAAGGTTTATCAATAGTATCCGAAGGTATTTTCAAATTGGTTGATAACATAACATTAGCGTGTGGAAATGCTACCAAGACAATTCTGAAAATAAAAAAAAACTACATAACTTTGTAAATAAATTAAAAAATTCTTGAGATGACATATCAATTAAAGAACTACAGTTTCATTACAGAGTAGGTACAACTGAAAACATTTAAAAAAGTCTTGCTCGTAAATATTTTCTCAAATTTCAACATGGAAAACCTTAAAATATTTGCATGTCAATCTTTTTTTTTTCCCTTTTGTCCTTTTCATCTGGCTCCTGTCACTACCATGCTTCTTACCTAATGCAATAAGGTTATGCCCACACTTGTCTTGAACTTGATTTTTACCCACAGAATTATGAGGGCAGCTCAGAAGAGAGGCAAATACTAGAGGTCCTTTACAAAACGCTGAATTACAGTGTTCTGTGTAATTCATAAAAATTCATGCCTTACTTTTTGGCAGCCAGTAACTTGCAGGTGTTCCCTATACAGTATTTAGCAATTAAATGCACAGTACATATTAAAATTATTAACTTCCACAGTAAGTGCACAGATTTAATTTTTATTCTTATAGCTTAAAGATTTCAGGGCTGCAGTTTCTAAAATTTAGTCTTTTGATCACTAATAGTAAGACGACTGGGCACAAATTGCTCACTAGGCTTTTACAAGGTTGTGAGTTCTAAAAAAATAAAATTACTTGCAGCTAGGATAGCCTTATTTACCACATCTGAATAGTGACACGTGTTTACAGTAACTAATATCAATAATAGCAAGACATGTTCAGTGGTAGATCTACACGTTCTACTCTGAAAGACTGCACTTGATGCAGCATATGCTGACAAATGCTGTTTATCAAACAGGAGTTTTCTCTATTTGTCAAACTAAGGTTTTAAGAAATGGACACGTGAAGCAACAATTTGAATAATATTCTCCTTTTTTAAAAGGGTTTAATTAATTATTTCTGAAGGCACAAGAGGACAATTAATATTTGCAAGACTAGCTCCAAGAAATCAAAGTTCAATTCCTGCCTCTGGAATTCAATGTTAGAAATTATTCAGTGAAACCAGGTGCTTGCTCCAAACTGGATCAGAAAAAGCCCTCCATGGCTGGGGCAAAGTATAATCCAGAGCCAGCAGAACTGCTATGCAATTCTGTAGTTGATGGCTCAGGTTATTCTGCCTCAGTTTTCACTACACATATCACTCATTCTATATGAACACCACAGGATCCCACAGAAGCTAACTTTGGGTTCTACCAGTGAACTTTCTGTTCAAGATCCTTTTTCCACCCAAACCAAAAACTTTGTCTCCTGTGCATATTCCATGATCTCTGTTCAGAGAGAATTTTCTTCCTCTATTATGGGTAAAACATTAAATTTGTGAACTAATCAGCAAAAAACTCTATCAATGCAGCTACCTGAACAATAGAATTTTCCAAACAGAATTAATGAAGGATTGTGCATTGATCTTTCAAAAATTAAAGAAAATAAGTCTAATAATTTTAAGTGTATTTAAATGCAGTCGGAATGTGAAAAAATGAAGTAGAACTACCGAGTTGCAATAAAACTCCACCAAAAAACTCTACCATAAATATAGTAATCATTCACCCCCATAGAATCTAAGAGACATACAGCAAATCTTCCCATGGAATTTCATCTAGGGGTTTTATTGTGGATTTTATTTACCGTTGCTGTTTTATTGGAAAAAGTTTATACTTTCTTTCATGCTGTAATTGTTTGCAATGAGCTTGAGGCAGCCAGATGTTGAGGCAACTGGCACTGTTACAAACCATAATGTCAGATTAAAGTCATTTACTGTTAAGGAAGACAATCCCTACTGGAACACCTGAAGAATTAGTAAAACTCCCTCATCTTAGTAATAAAGCTGTTCATTGTAGGGAATACATTTCAATAGGGTAGGTACACTGGAATGCACATATACTCGCCAGTAAAACTAACTGTGGTAAACAGAATCATGTGAATGCAAAATGAAGAGGCAACCAATAAACAGTGGGGTTTCAGACAGTCTCAAAAAGGGACTGTTCTTCGGGGGAAACAAGCAGCTATCCATCCCCTCCCCACTGCATTTTCTTATTTGCAGGCATCTGATCTCTAGATTAATTTTCCAAGGCAAAAATACGTTCAAACTGATACTGAAGTTACTCTTAAAAACAAATTTCAAGCAAATTACTTCATACAGACACCTGCCACCCATTCCCTTCCTAGCAGTCTGCAAATGTACAGTTCTTCTCGGGCAAATCTCACAGCAAAACCAGCCTCACTACAGGGAATTTCTCCTCTATACACAAATCACATTAAACCCAAAGGTGTGGGAGGGTGGGGGAGAAGACCAGTTGCAGCAAAAAAAAATGTAATAGGATATGTCAATACACAACTAAAAATCATTCCTGGAATGAGAAATACATCAGAACTACAGATCAGCAAGAAAATTAGGAAGTTATTTATTGCAAAACATCCTAATGAGAACATACAGTTGCTTGGTTTATTTAATGGGCATTAAACCCACTTTCTTATGAGTTCTAATTGCACCATAAATCCATTGCATTGTTTCTAGAATCAGCACTAGAACACTCTATTAGGAAAAACCTTGCTGGATTCTCTTTTAATTGAGTTCAAACAGATGGTTTAATTTCTGAAATGCTAATCTACTGGTGTGAGTTCTCTATTTCATGGCACTTTATTTCTGATTGACACCAAGGGCTACATTTACCAGGCAAAGGCAATCTCGCACTCTCCAGGAAGTGATGCAGGCAGCACAGTATCCCCTGCCACATTATTATCAGAATGTAAATCACAATCAAGTGCATAAATCTATCCATGACACATCATCTTTAATTCCACAATTTCAGCAGAGACTGCATCTTTACAAACTACTACCTCTCATCATCTCAAAGCATAATGATTCATTTTATTTAACTCAGTAGTACAAATGTAGACTATTTAGTTTCCTATTAATTAGTTCCAAAAGCCTTTTTGAATTATTCAGTAAATGAACATCACAGTTGAGTACAAACACAATCGTTGTGCAGGTTTTTTTTCATTCTTGAAGAGTAAGCACAGAAAAAAAAATCTGTGTACTAAGAAGATGTGGATGAAAAACACTAAAATGCTAGATGAAACAAATCTGCACTCCAAGAGACAGGCCCAGTTGATTTCACATCTTCTATACATGAGATAAAGACTTCAGATTCACATAATGAAAAAAAAAACCAAAAAAACATATATAAAAAAGAGATTTCCATTCAAGTTAACTGAGGTTCAGTCCTACAAAATTTCTGAATCAAGATCTTGACAATGAAATAGCTCAAGTATTATTTGGTATGATAATGCCTTCACTTTGGAGAATTTATGAGCTATCCGTGGAGAATTACATCATCCAATGGTATTGGAAGAACATGGGTAGGTGCCTGGAGAGAAAATGGAATCTATAAATTAATACTTCCCTGATTAACGTCTTGAGAAACATACTTAACCAATAACAAATATGTATGGTTTTTGTGAAAACATCGTCTTTTTCTTTTTGGAGATTTAGTCACGTAACATTTTGAACCTGTGGGCAACCGGGCCTACAATGGAAAATGGATGCATAAACCAAAATACCCTGGGGAACTTTTGTTTCTTTTGAGAAGAAAAGACTTTATCAGCATCTCCATGCAGCTCAAGGATTTGCCATCACACATACTGAAAACCTGGTACGACCTATGTGCTAAGTGAATAGCACATGAATTATCAGAGAGTTTCTTTCTCCCAAACAACATGTTTAGCACAAAATTACTGTTTCAACAGTTCTTGATTAATTGATTATTTAATGAAGTTCTAAGGGTTAAATAAATTAGAAAAGGGCAGTTAGTATATAGATGCCTATTTCCAACATTTGTTTTCCTGTTAAGTAAAAGCATGTCTATACATTTCACTGTTCATGAAGTTGAATGACTTGGAAAATACATTATGTCAATAATTAGACTGTAGAAGGACTAATATTTATGGGAAATTTGTAAACATTTTCATAGCTAAAATGAAATGAAACCCACTCTGAATTAGCATGACAATGAGTTTCTGGCTTACTTTGCCGAGTGTTTTTATGCAGCTTACTGCTTGGAAAACTTTAAGCTAAGGAGAGCTCATAAGCTGCTTGCATAATTTCACTTGAAATCAGAACCTACAGAGTCCAATTTACCTCTCATATGCAGGAGAAACAGAAGCAAGTCTAAACAAGTCAGTGGTGGTACTGCAATGCAGTATCTGTATCAGCAGAAGAAACTCAAACCTATTTTCATTTCAGTCATTTAGAACTTGCACAGACAAAATAGTTCCATATTGATTAGAATATCAATGTACAACAAATTATTCTAGATGGGAAATAAACAGCAACTTAAAGACATTTTAATTCAATTTCAAAGCTCACAAATTACACTGAGCAAGCCAATTGATCTCAGACATTTGCGTGTTTAACTGCTTGTGTAATCAGGAGAGCACAAATCAACTCCCCATAACCTAACTCCCACAAAACTGAAGATGAGAACTGTAATGACATGATTTCCAGCTTGCTCCTCTGCATCTTACACAAAGATGGATCACAATATTGAGAACTAGATTTAAGTATTCCATAATTGCCCAAAAGCACATTCAATCTTTGCTTTTACAGAGCTGCTACAATGCAGGAGAAAACACATGTAGGATTTTCTGGGATAAGGCAATAAATATTCTCATGTATTTCCCAAAGGAAATTCAGTGTTTTCCACAGCTGAGTATATCGGTTTTCAAATTATGTAACTCATCCTGATATTGTACTTCAATATTACAGGTAAATAGCCTGTATTCTTTCCTTGTCCCCTGATGGAGATCACAGGGATGAAAAACACTATATGAAGTGTTTTGGGTTTTCTGCTGTATTTTTTTTTAAGGTGGGAGACACTAATATCTGCTGAAGTAGGAATACTTTAGGATTCAGAGCCTGTACAGAAGCCTGTCTTGAAGCTGACAATTGTGCACAAAAAAAAACCCCCAAATGTGTCTTACAAATATTTCAAAGGGCTGTGAACAAATATAATTGCAAATATAGAAAGAAAATTGTTTTGTTCAAAAGAATAAACACTCTTTTTCCCAAACAGCTGGACATAAATAATATATCTGGCCTTGGACTTAGCTCCAGACAAGAAGGACCTAAAAGGGGTGAAGCAAAACAACAAAAGAAAACTGAGTTGGAGACTAATTAGATTTTAAAAAGCTCAGGAGTAGCAGAGAGACTGTGCATGGATAAACTCTTTACATGGGGAAGTACTGCTATTTCTGTGCAAACACTGAAGAGTCTTTCTACCTGAAATGAAGGGAAGCTTGCATTCAGTTAATATTGATTTTCTTGAATTTTTTCCATTTTGCATAACCTTTAGGCTAGGTCACCCTTGCGCTTTGCAGACTGAAAAATGTCACAGCTATTCTGATATCAAATCTCAGAGTCATTTTTTTATGTTTCAACAGGGACAGTCTAACCAATTTACAGTAACCAAGAAAGGGCTCTTTTAACCTTTTGAGATCAGAGAGTGATGTCCTCTTTTCAATAAAGGTGGTCCGCTATCTCCTCTCCCAGTGGAGCTGATCCATGCCTAAGCATCCCACTCCTGTATCTCTCTGAAGTCAAGCTATTAAAAACATGCCATCTGGAAATACAGTTCACATAAGTCATGCCTATTCTATTAATTAGGAAGCCACAGCACCCGTTTTAGTCCCTAAAAGTCCTGCATGCCCTATAACAATTGTTTCAGTCTTTAGCAGGAAGAGAGGAAGAACTGGATCCTGGGAAGTTTTCTTTATCCTCACACCTTCAACAGGAGCAAAGAAAGGAGGCATTTTCGGAGGCCAAGAGCACTGCTGGGTTGGAAGGAACCCACAGCCATTTATATTATTGAGGCAGAAAGTTTGGCACACACTGAGGAAGCCCTAAACAGTGCGAGGCTTAGCAGCAGCTGGTGCTGGTAGTGGGAAGATGTGCAGCCCTGATACAGGGCAGGAGAAGCTGGGAGCGTCTCGGAGGGCACACAGGCAGTCAGCAGAAGCTCCTTCTGTTCCACAAGGCCCACTTTTCAACTTTCAGTACAGGCAGACAACTGAACAGATGAATCTGCTGGATGCTAACTTCTTAAAAATACAGCTTTGTGGTCATGCCATAGCACCAGTAGATAAAGATAAAATACTACCATGTGTTCATTATTTTGAATAAAGAAGTAAACAGGCAAAACAACATTTTAAAACAAGGATTTGCAGCTGGAAATTGTCATGCTTTACTGGCAATAATATATAGTGTTAAAACCACATATGTACTGTTTCTCTAGGGAATTATGTCAGCTTTATCTGTACTATGCTCCAGAAACCAGGAGTATGGATGGCAAGGCACCTCAACTGCATTTGGATAACAGGGACTAGGCAGACCTGCTCAAAAGAACTGCAGGAGCAACAGATACATTACTGGTGAGGAATCTGCTATATCTCTGGAGCAGTGTGGCGATGACACTGGATCCAGTGCAGCCAGTTCTCCGGTCAGCTGAGGATCAGCTGCAGACAATGCAAGACTCGCTCTTAACCCATCCATTACTGCCATCAGCAGCAGATTTAACACAGCAGAAGCCCTTAAAAAAGTATATGAAAATTCTCCCTGGCAGTAACAGGACACATCCTTAACAAGCTGGCAAAATGCATCGAAGTTTTTTCCCTCACAATCACTCCAAACCTGGTAAAGCTACAAGAGACAATTACTGAACGTTCATGAGAAAATCAAATAGGAAAATTTGGCACAGAAACATTGAAGGAAAAAGTATATAATAAAGCAGACCTTGATTACAGATGTTTCAAGACAAAAATGCTACATTTATTTTTTAAAGAGGTAGGTACTATTGGAAGTATTTCTTTTTAGAAGTCCTGCCATGAATAAACCCCATGCATTATGAACACTTTCCCTAAGAAGGCAGTGAAAGCATGTTATCTCTAAGGTGCCTATGAAATTACAGTCAATTATGTAGAAATGACTAGCATTCTTCTTTCACCACTTAGAGAGCTTGAGGTAGAGCTTATTGCAAGCCTGGAGCCCTTGGCATGAAATCTGCACTCCAGCACTGGGAAAAAAAAATAAAAGAAGCACTTGTAGAAACTGCTTTTTAATATGATATTGTGTTAACTGATTACATAAGCCCTTCAAGTCAAAAAATGGTTTAGTCCCCCACATCATGATTAAACCGTCTAGTGGAAATTGTATTTATTTTGCTTATAGGTACATTTCTCCTTTCCCCCTCACTCTCTGTGTGTGTCTTTATGTATGTTGTTACAGTAAGACATTTAATCAAGCCCTTTTGAAGTGGTAGAGTGGAAACAGCTGTATCTGACAATGTGCTGATGACATGGGGCTTAAAGCTGTCATGAGCTGCAGATTGCAAGCAGCACTAATATGTGGTTGGGATGGTAGTGACTTGCAGGTCATGGCACCTCCTTGAGGAATGCTCCTAAGCCAATCAGCTCAAGGTGGTGGCTCAAAGTCTTAAGGCTCTGGTAAGCTCTCTTTCATTTAATACTCTTGAGGTCACACTTCAAAGTGCCCTTTCTTCTCAAAAGCCATTGGCCATATGTGGGGGTTCTAGAGCAGCTTTTTAAAGACCGGCTGCTTCAGGCTCAGACTTAAAAAATTAGAAACGCAGCTCTATTACACAAATGATATCTTAAAAAGTCGAACAAAGGCTGAAGCTTAAGTCGGTATCTCACATTCTTGTAAAGAATGCCAGTTTAAAGAGAGTTCCCGGATGACTGATTTTTCCACAACAAAGCAAGCTTAAAGCTCACATTTTAGAGTGCCTAATGACTTGTTAAAACAATTTCCAGGTTTGTGAAGACTACAGTATGCAGGGCACCCAGAAATCATCTCTGAATACAGCTTTTCTTCAGCAATACTCATACTCAGAATAATTACTGTCTAAATGTCCAAGAAACTTACGGTTTCATTTCTTCATGCAACTGAATTTGTTAAAATTAGACTAATGTGATTAATGTACACTCAAGCCAACATTGCTAGAGCAAACACATATGTGTTTCTCACTGAGAAGGCTCTAAAACGATTTTGTTTTGATCACGGTACAACACACAAGGCAGTAACGTGTTTTTTGGAAAGCATTCATAAAGATCAAAGGGCTAGGGAGGCTAATCTCTGTAAGTTACCTAAAGAGTTCAAGGAAGAAAAGACAGTCCTGTAAGAAATAATTAATCACAAATAAAAGTAGGTTTGTTTTCTGAACTGCTTCTTGGATTCCTCTCTACCCCTTGGCTGTCCAGGGGAAGTCAACTCTCTGAAACCTAAAACAGACATAACCTTGAGAATGCTTGCTTCTTCAGTAAAGTAAAAGACAAATTGTTCCCATCTTCAAAGCAGCAGGGTGTTCTACAGAAAATCCTGCTCTTCTGAATTTGTCTGGAAATTACTTTCATGGAGGATAAATACCCACCTACTGCAAATAAGGCCAATTGTGAACACTATTAAGAGAACAGCTAGGTCTATGTCTCCAACAATAATACAGCCAGACTTGTTTTTAATTTGAACCCAAGCTCCTTTTCAGCTGGTGCAGCCATTGTACCAAAGTGTCTTAATTCCTTTACCATCTGCAGACAGAATGTGTATCCAAAAGCAAAGATGGCATTCCAGATGTGGATATACATTTTAAAGCACCTTTGCCGTATTCAGTTGTTGCTTTACTGAGTATATTTTTCTTGCAAATGCTTTATTCATTGCAATAAGGCTTGTCACGAAAAAAATAAATTGTATTCTCAGACCTCTCAGAATCAGTTCAGTGATGAATGAATCACCCCCAATATTGCAAAAATAAAATCTTTTTATGCTTGCTTTCTTAAAAACAATAGCCTGCAAGTTTCAGAGAAGTTACATTTTCTGTAACTGAATACTGTGTTTCTGGCAATGTTTTTAGCTGTCTTAGTCACAACTTTTCTAAAAATGGATTAGTTGAATGAGAATGTGACTCAGACATGCGGCATATTGGTTGCTCTCTGTTGTTCTCCCATTCTGAGACACTGAAATAAAAGGGCTTGTCTAGGAGACAAATGCAAGAGTGGAGACTGCTGTCTGGAAAAAAAACTAAAATAGCCAATTAAGTATCTCTGAAAGTAGTAACTCAGATGGCCATTTAAACTGGACATGGGTGTAGAAAAGCTCAGCAGAGCAGTTTCTGGATCCAAAGGGCTTATACATTAGGGAGCAGATGAGGAATTGTTGTGCATACAGTATTGCTTCATTAGGAAAGCAACAGGAATGGTTGAGAAACCAAAGAAAGGGATGCAAAAGGAAAACAAAGAGAGAAGGCTGAGAACAAAACTGTGTTATGATAGCTAAATGAGCATGAAAAATTCAATAACAACCAGTAAAAGATTGAATTTACAGTATTACGAAATTCTCTTACTGCTCTTAAGGATTTTATCTTATAGTAGCAATATTAGAGATATACAATATATTTGTAAAGAAGTGGAAATCTGAGTTTTGTTTCAGGCTGTGCTAGCTGAAAATCTCTCAGGAGCCAGGCATTGGTCTAATTCTAAAGAATAACTGATAATTTAATTGTCTTGGCACAGTGAAAGAAGGAAGTTGATAACAAATAAACGGATCTTCAGCTTGGGATCTGGCTGTTGGAATGGTAGGAATCTGTATATTACATCACATGAATACATCTAGTATTTTGAATTTTCTGTCAAGAAATGTTTCTAGACCACTACTGATGGATACAAAAAATAAAACAAAAATCCTTCAGGCACTTATTCTGCTTAAGGATATTTCTTTATCATTTTGACTCACATAATTCTGCTGATCCTTCATACTCATAAGACAGTGAGAGGATACACAGGCCATATACAAAATAACAAAATCAACCGTGGGCATTTTCAGGCTGTGAGGATGGTTCCTACACAGCTCTGGACTGGACCACTGCAGTCCCTAGGACAATACCTGGACACATCCCAAGCAGCTGGTTCAATCAGCACTAGAGAATAGTTCCGGGCACATTTAATTTATCAATACAGATGGAGCCATGAAGTACACAGTTCTTCACTAATTCGCATTCCATGTTCCTCTGGAAAGATTGGGAGCTTCTGTCTTACCATGTATGCATTAAACTGCTTACTACCAAGTAAGCCATCCTCAAGTGACTTCTTTTCCTCCCAGTCTGAAACTATTATGGTAAATTTGAGAGTTAATAACAATAAGAAAGATATGTTTGACTACTTCTGGTTTTGTTTACGCTTTTGAGAAATACCCCTGTAAAGTCATCGGACAGCTGATAATGGCTGTGAAAATGGACACAAGTTTCCCACTCTGCACCAATAAAATATTCTTAAAAACCACAGGCCCACCATGCTTAGCTAGAAAATTAAACTATCATCTTGAATATAAAAGCGAAATTATCTTTTGAAGAAAGCTGAACACCACTACCCATTGGATTTTTACTTACAGTAATCAAAGTTAGATGAAAGTTTCTACAACAAATTGTTTTGACAATCTTATCCTTCAAAAAGGATACTTTGGTCATAACACGTAAAGCTTGTAATCAATAATCAGAAATACCTAACCTTTACAGTACCATTGCCGTGAGCTTGCTGTCAGTCACTCCAAAGCTCTCTGACAAACCTGACACATATAACCATATTTATACAGGGTTATACACAATAAACTTATTTCTGAGTTTCTGAGAAGCATTTTGAGCATACAATGAACCACAGAAAAGAGGACTTGTACCGATTTGCAGAGAGCTTTCAACATTAAGGCATCCTCTCAGGAAAAAAAAAAAGAGGCAAAAAAGTCTTGCACCTAAAAGCATTATGACTCACAAAGTCTTTATTGTTCTTTCAAGAAATTATGAAGTAATGAAATAAGTAGTTTTTTGAGAGTTTTTAAGAGACAGTGTGAAAGTCTGTAATTTCATATGAGTAAGTTATTATGGGGTTTTTTGATTATATTTTGTTAGCTTGTCTTGAGTCATAGCTGGTGTTGCTTTTGATTCTTAGCTCTGAAAACTCTTTTAAGCCTTATTTCTTTTTTTTTTTTTTTAACATGGATTCTTCCTTTTTTTACTGCATTTGCTGACTTGTATCCTCAAATTTGGCACTACAGACTTCTGTGAAAGAAATTTTCCTATATTTGATTTACTGCATAGACAAAGTGTTATGTATTTAAAATAAATTCTGCCCCATTTATATTCATGATTTTTTCCCCAAAATGTGACGATAATTGAAAAGAAATATAATATTAAGGAAAAAATGGTAAGTAAAAAATATTTTATTTCTTTAATTCCTGAAGCAATGAAAATTGGAAATGAACTTCCGTTTTTAAAAAACATCTGTCACTTACTCCTACAGATATCTGCTCAAAGAATAAGTATTTCTTTGCCAATATACAACTACATCAGAAATAAGTATCTTTAAGTTTGCTGAACAACGTTTGCCAGAAGTTCACGACAGATGAAAACGCATAAATGTATTATTAAAAATGCCTTTAACAGTGGCTTACAGGATAGCCTTTCATTCTCTTTTACTAGTGAAAAGAGATAGAGTTGGAAAAGCTTTCCAAACTTAACACACTTAAACATAGATAAATAAATCTAAACCTAGAAGTCTTTTCCAAGCATGTTACCAAAGTAAGACTTATGGCTAGACCACTTCACTGAGGCAATTTGAAAGCGCAGTGATTGGTTTGACAAATTAGCAGCTTCATCTGACTACCCAATAATTATCCATTAAAAGTACATATATAACACAGGCTGAGAGATCAAATGCTCCAGCAAGAAGTTCCCCTCGACACAAAGGGCTCAGTACTGCAGCACGTTCATCAACTTAAGTAATGGATATCATTAAGAAGGTACTTACATTAGGTCTTAATCCTGCTGCCATTTCATAATACTTCTCGGCCTCTTCATTAAGACTGGCTTGTCTATCAGGATGGAAAAGAACAACACAGTTACACCTCATTTTCCTCGGGCTAAAATGGAACCATACCTACAGAAGCATAGCTAAAACCTAAATGCTGCAACTACTCCCTGCTGTTTAAAGATATTACCCTAACAAATGCACAAAATACGTAAACCTAGAAGTTTTCTTATCGTTCAGAATGTCCATAAGCACACCTCCTCCTTGCTTACTTCATTTTCTTTTTAGTTCTGAAATGATATTAGTACATAATAAAAAGAAATACAGAAGGATGAACACAGAAGAAAATGGGGCTCATTTCCTGTAATCAGACATACTTTAAATTCTGAAACTGTACAATATGTACAATACAATAATGTAGTGTCTCACTTTGTACCTTCCCAAAACCACTATAATTCCAGTAAAAAAAGGAAAAAAAGTCAGGGAACATAAAGATTTCTGAAAACTAGGTTTCCATGATTGAGGAAATTCATTCAGAAAAGAGTTCTGATTTCAACATTCACTCGCATCATTCTGAGAAGGGATTTAAACGTAGATCTCATATCCCAAGAGAGTAAGATGAGTTTCTGGGGACCTGAAACAACATCAGCTCGACACTTTTTCTTCTCCTTACTACTATTGTCAGCATCTACATGGTCCTAGTAGTTTAGTTTTTATTTCTTCTCCCGAGTTTCTAGATTAATGTCTTCAAACAAAACTGTAGTATGTTGCCAAAGAAATCCAAACATGCTTTTATCTCAACAGGTCCTTTTTATCTTTTCTCTCAAATTCCTCTCTTCTCCTTTTGTCTCCACCTTCTTAATTTCCTCTTAACTGTTCATTTTGGCTACTGGTCCAATGAATATCAATTGATCACATACATGTCAAGAGAAAGTGGTAAATCTGTAAGAACAACCAAGCAGGACTCTCAGGTGGGATACTTATCTTCTGCTAAAGTTATTTGCTGTTTTCCTATAAAAAGTTAAATCCTTTCACAGGACAAGAGATCTTCAGCATATTTATGTTTGTTATGTGATTACAGATGCATTCCTGTGATACAAAATGGAAATATTAGAAAACAAGGATAAGACTGTGTAGGGTTGGCTGTCTGATTTCTTTTTTCCTTTTTTTTCCTGCTTTTGTGAACAGTTACTCGTTCAAAAAGTATCAATGAACTGAGCACTTGTATCTGGAGATTTTACCTTGTTCGTTACATGAGCCTTTACATGCTTTGTTATCAAATTGTCTTCTAATTTTGTTTCTATCCACCCAGATTTGAAACATTAGCCACATAATACATGATAGGCAATTAATCCCAATCACCACATTTTGACAGCTATTGGTCTTGGGAGAAGAAAGGGAGAAAGGATAATCCCTTTGAAGTTTCTCACATAATTCCTGTGCAAGCTGAAACCACTTCGTGACTAACAATTTGCTAAATAGAACCTGGTTTATACCTGTTAACTGTTTTAAATTACTTTGCACATGTATCATCGACTCAGTGGTTGCAGTGGTTAGAAATGATTGAATGTCTAAAAATATTCATTCAACCTGCTTCTGAATCACTCCTGCTGGGCATCAGTAGCACTTGAAATGATTGCAAAAAAAAATAATCTCATACTTAGGAATTTCAGGATTTACAGCAAGGCACTATAAAATGAAACATGTTACAGAGTTGGTTTTTTTTTTTCCTGTTTGCACAAAATTGTCAGGACACAAATCACTTCTGAAAGTGGTGAAATAACATACAATAAACAAGGTGCCTTACCCAGGAGGCAAATACAAATGGTACACGTCACCTCCAAGAAGAGTTGCTGGCATGTGAGTGTGGAACGCATTAAAATCCTGTCCCCCTTTTAGGCCAGTGGAAATACATGGATTACTTTCCTGCCACGTGTACATCTTGAAACATGGATCATTAATTGCTAAGTTGAAATCAGTTTGGATATACAGTTCTCCATTAAAAACAGTTTATAGAAATGAATGCACAACACAGTAACCTGATCAGGAAAATGCCACTTCCATTTTTGGGGCATTCACCAACAGTTTCTTTAGTTAAGATACTGCAGAATTCTGATTCCCATTTTCACTGCAAATCTAAGCTAGAAATTAATTATGTTAAGCCCTGAAACAGCTTTCTCTTGAGAAAAATTAAAGGCACAGAGGTAGGAAATTGCAGTAACTCTATGCCACTGAGCAGTAAAGAGCTCTGGATCAATGTCAAATAATGGAAGGACACTAAAAAGTAACATAACTCACATTAGAGTAAAATATTAGATAAAATGTTGATAATAAAACAGAGAGGAAGGAAAGGGAGCAAAGGGGGGTTCAGAAGAGAGTTTTTTTTCATAGTTATGAGCTATATTTTAACCTCTAGTTTAAATCTTGTCATGAGGACTGACCTTGAAAACACATCTGATTTTCCCCACTAACAACTAGAATCCAATCGCATTTCAAGGGAAAAAATGTTTCCACTTTTTATTCTCTCATATCTCTTTACCTGAGCTTCCAGACCAACCAATTCCCCATATTTAGTTCCAGCTGACTGACAGTGACACCTAATAAATGTGCTTGACAACACATCACTCTTAGATTCTCCTGACACCCAGCTATAATCAATTTACATTCATTTTGAATTTTTACATTGTTCACTGGAAAAAATACTGTTGTAAGAGAAAAACACCACCAATGCTGACTGGTTTAGACACAGTTTAGACTCTGTGTGGGAAAGGGTTAGTTTTAACCTGCCTTCTGCTTGGTACAAGGCTTCAGACTGTTGATTTTTACAGTAAGATCATGGATGTCAGCACACCTACAAAGAAGTTTTCTTCAGTGATTCCTATTTTAAAATGCTGAATTTTGATACTTGGCATTATTAATGGACCTTTTTGTGTAACAACAGAATTATAATCGGGTTTTATAATCAGCTTATAATTGCTCTGTTGCAATGAACCCTTCATCAACATTATTTTGTTTTAAAAATTTATATAGACTATATGCTTTGCCATAAATACATATATATTTAAGCACATAGATAATAATTAAAGAATGAATATAATCTGTTCGGACAATAACATAGGGTTAAATTGTGCCTATGATATTGTATCAGCAATTACACTCCATGTTTGGTCAGTGTATTCTGGAGAGCCAAAACACTCTTACAGAAAATCACTGAAAAACGAAGACCATGTCATGTAGTACTGCTCTAATTTAGACTTCTGTTTTCAAACAGCCAATGAACATGCTGTAACTTCATGTCATATGAGACTTTCCCAGAACAACCCTCTTACAAAAGCAAGGCAAAACTAATTATTCCTACAAAATGTGCTTTCAAGCAAATAAGTCTTTTTCCTAAATTTGTTTTCACATGGAGACAAGGTGAAGCTCTTTTCCTGTTTCAAATTATTATGGCGGTGCCACCACACTGCCATCCCTCATTCCAAAAATAGTCATTCCCTAGCCCCCAGGAAACCTTGCCCATGGCAGCTCACTTGGTCTACAAGAGCAAAGCGAACCTTAGCCCTTGCTAACACACGGTTTAGTCACTACAGCCACCGTACGGCGTTGCACACACGCCTCGCTGCTTTGCTGAGAGACTTCAAACTCCTATAAGCAAGAGCATTGCAAATTCTACAAACGTAAAACACATGACCAGATACTGTTTTAAGAACCACCCAAACAGCTGCGTGACCCTTGAAGAAAGCTGTCTGGAAAACAAATTTGTTGAGAAAACGAATTTTACAGGCAAGTACTACGCAAGTTAAAAGTTACCAGACTGTTGCAAAGAAATTAATTGCATTCATCCCACGTCTCACCCCTCTTACAGATGACTTGAATCATCTCTCATTGCATTAATGGGATGCTACAGAAGTCATTTAGGAAAAAAAATTAATAACTAGCATGTAATTAGGAAAGGGGAGGTCTCTCAATAATGCAAACAGAACTAAGTCATTAATTTTTTGACTTCAGATTCAGTCAGAGAGAGGAAATAAGCAATGTCGGAATATCTGATTGGAGGAGCAGAAGTTCTTGTGACTGCTAAACGGAGAGCAGGCTATCTACAAATACAGCTGCTGCGTTTGGACCCAGTTAACAATTCTGTTGCAAATTTAAGAAAAAGAAAATTAACTTGCAGCACTCCAGTTCAAAATTTTCAGAGGTTGTTAATTTTTATTTAGGTTGCATTTTAATTTTTTTCTCAGCAAGTAAGGGGATTGAAAAAAAAGGAAAATATTTTAGCACTAGCCTAGTAAAATAAATTGCATTTCAGGAGAATGGTGTGTTTATTTTCCATCCAAAACAGCTGTAAACCAAGAAATGTCTTCATATTTCTGAGTCTTGTGACACTCCTTCGGCTAATGGTGGAAACAGTAGCAAGAGAGGAGGGAAAGATGATTCCTTCCTAATTCAAAAATACATCACTGTGTAAAATACCTGGTCTGAAAAAGAAAATATCAGAATCTATACAAAAATCTAAGCTGCTGTTATTATCTTGCAGTCATTTTGGAAACCTTGCATCATCCACATTAATACCAATTTCTGTCTCTTATTCCACAACACATCTTTAAAATTTATCCCGTGTCTCTCACAAGAGTCATTTCATTTTCATGCTCTGTGAACTTCTATAATGTATTTTCTGTCTCACAGCTGTGCAGTTCATTCAAAATTCTTACTCACTTACCAGTCAGTTTTTATAGCTCTCTAGGGTACCTAAAGAGCAGTTGGTCACCTACTTGAAACTATGTCAGCCTTTCATTTATGACTGTCTTTAGCATTCAGTTTCTAGTAGTGTCACTCTGTGCCAGTTGGAGTACTCCCTTCTTTCCAACCTCCTTTGTGTCTTGGCATCTATTTTCCTCTTGGAATCACCTCAGCCCTCCGTTGTTCTAAAGATCCTAAAAATCATCTGCTTCTGAAGAGCCAGACTGATGGTGAATTTGTAGCTGCTCTGTTACAATGAATGAATGCACATTGCCCTTGTCTAACAAGTATCATGGAAGCAATATATTTGAATCAATTGCTAACTAAGGCAGTGAACAAGGACAGACAACAAAATCATAACCTTTTAGCAAAAATCATTCAGATGCTAACACATGGGGTTTTAAGCAAATACTTGTCAGCACTGAATTCAGCTTTGCCACCCTGACTCTTGCTAAATCCTTCAGACCCCTTTGGACTCTCAGAGAGTATTAGGAAGACATCATGATCTTCCACAAAGAGAGCTGAGTATTAAGCGAAAAATTAGATCAACTGGGTATCCCAAAGGAGCACAAGGGATTCTAGCTAAAACTAAAGGAGGCCTATTTTTTAAAAGGGTTTCAGTTTGGTGCATTTTCTTTGGTTTTGAAGGTTTTGGCTTTTCACTTATAGTAAAAATTGAGAATACAGCTTAGAATCACTGAGCTCATGTCTTGTCAAGGCCTCCCAAAAACAGTACACTTCCAACCAGATCGAGTAGGGTAACCATGGCTGAGGTACAGCACAGCAGCAAAGCTGTTACTTTAAAAGTGAAAAAATACTCATATCCAGATGTAAATACATGTGCCTCAAAGACCTAGAACGCTTCACTCAGTGCTCACAGAGAAAGGGGGAGATTTATTAAACCTATTTCCAAAATAGCATTGATCTACATGACCACATTTTAAAATACAGACAATCATACCACTAAAATATCTTTTACAACACACTCACTAAAATCAGGAATCTAACCCCTCCGTACCTTTCTAAATTCAGCTGTCATGCCTAACTTGATATGCTTCTGTCTGTGAATTTGTAACATTAATCTAAATGTTTCAAATTACTGAATTCTATCTTGAGAAGTATAATTCACGAAATAATCATGGAGAAGGGAAGGATCCTTAAAATAGCTCATACACCTCTGTCAGGTCAAACTGTTGTTTACCAACGAGCCATTTGTCTTGGTTTCCTTTCTTATCTACAAGCAGTAAGAGTTATTTTTAAAAAGCTGTTTTGAGGCTTATTTCAAAATCATAGTATAGAAACCATAATTCTGAAACACAGGTCACTTGCCTGAAGCTTATTCTACCTTCTCTTTTATACTATTTTCTTTTTCTTTCAATTCTTATTTAAAACGCTAAAACTATAAAGCAGCCTAGTAAGATATCTTCATTAGAGAACTTATCTCAAGAACTGTTTCATGCTAATGAAGGGGGTTTTTTTTTATTTCCTTTTTCATGCATTTTCTATGCTTAGATACCATCTAAATGAAATCAAGTATCCTTATAGCTGTTAAGCGGACAATAGACAATAATTAGATAGTTATCCTAGAAATAAGCATGGAGGATACCTATTACAGTAATGTGAGTTTAATGATAATGTTAAACTCACAGACAGAAGCTTAATGCTACTGAATAACCAGGTCTGACATCTTTAAAAGCTAAAATGGAAGTCTAAAGTTTTATTCTATTCAGATAGAAAGAATTAAATATAAGACTACATTTTAAATCACAGGTTCTGAGAATATCACTAATTGCTCCTATGAGTCTCAAAGTCATTATCAGCCAGGGAATATTTAGATTTCTAATTATCATAGTGTTCCCTACTGATATTAACAGAAATTTTCAATATTCTCTATTTACATCCAGATGAGAAATAGGGTCTCCTCTTTTCAGTTGCTATGCACACTAAAATTTTAAAAATCAGGTGAAAGGAAATCCTGCAGAAGGTTCTTCACAAAAGAAACACTAGTTCTTACATGCAAGCAAAATTGATTACCTGCTTGTGAACAACAGAAGTTTTGAAGGTAGGAAATTATGATATAATAAATAGAACTTAAGAAATGGAAAGTGCTAAATGCTGCAACAATTTCATTCCACTTCTTTGTATCTTATTAGCAATAATAATTATTGAATTATTCAAAAGAGCTTCTGGGCTTTAAAAAGAATCCTGCATAAGCAAAGGCTATAAAGACTTTTTTCCTTCAAAAGAAGAGGAATATCAAGTGAGGCAGATGTAAAAGCACTAACCTGAGCATATGGGCTGCATTGAAAACAACATCAAATTCCATATTATCAAGTTCAGCTGCTTTCTTTGCCATTTCAGCTGCTTCTATCAGGCGGGATTCTTCCAGGAGGAACTGACCTGCAACAGAGTACATGAACGTGAGCCCACAGAAAATAACTGATGTAATATACTTCAGATAGTATAGTCAAGAAAAGTACAAAAAAAAAAGCAAACGCCAAACTAATAAACCAAGCAACAAACCAATGTCTCACATTCAATGTTTAGTTATTTGTTGATCTGCTCTGTATTTCAATATCTTCAAAACATAGTCAATGTAGAAAAATTGCAATAAATATGACAAGTAATAACAATATTTGCGGAATATATTTAAGAAAAGTGAGAAAGATAGAGTAAAACTCAGTCATCCAGAAACAATACTCCCAAACCCCAAGAAGCCTGCCATTTGAGAATTTGCCTTTCTGCTTACACAATTACAATGATATTTGCTTCCTCAAAACAAATTGAAATAAAATAGTATCTACAAATTGAACACATTCCCATTTTAAAAGCATATCCCAAAATGATAAAAAATGATAAATTTTTGTATCAATACATGATAACATATTTTTTCAACTTTCGAATTGTAAGTTGTATTTGTTTTAAAACCATTATATATATGTATACCTTAATGGACTGGTATTTTACCGTGTATTTCAGTAACACTACAAGAATCACAACAGGTAGCTTTTTACAAGTTTCCTATATGATACTTACCTCTCACATTAAACAAAAACAGAAGATGGCTAAAATCAAGTGACTCAGTTTTTACAAATGAAATTATCATAATCATTAAACCAAGTATAAACTGAAAACAATGAATAAAAACACAACATGTAACATACAGTACAACTCCATAAAAATGAGTTTTCCTTTGAAGAAAGTGAAAAAAAGAATTTGGAAGGTACTCAAACAACCTTATTTTTGCTCCTTTCAACGCTTTTTCACACCTAATTTGTAAAATGTGTCATTTTTTGCAACGACTTTTCAAAGGAATTCAACTATCTAGTTTCTGTGCCTACATAACTTTACATTTGGAAAAGCTATCCTAAACCATAGTGATTATACATTCCAGAATCCCATCCTTCCCTTTTTATCTTACTCTGCAAAGTAAGATCTCTCAACCAAAACTCTGCCATGCCATCGCTAACCACAAGCCTCATGAGGAACAATAAACCATGAGCAAATGATTTCCTCTCATGGTGAGGGATTTTGTCTTTTTTCTTTCCTCCTTTCCTCATGCATTCCCATTGCTCACATACTTGCTACGTGCTTATGCAAAAATTCCCTTAACCAGAGCTAGCAAGGTGTGCACAAGCATCGTGAACCCCGTGATGCTTTGGTACAACAAAGACATTTGCAGAAGGAATCATTTCAATACAAAAAGCGATGAAAGGCAGCTTTCTTAGCTTTTTGTTTTCTCTGGAGATACGTTTCGGCTTGGGAGAGTTGGCAGATTATTTAGTCAGTCTCCTATATCTTAATTATTCAGATCTGCAAAACTCGTAAAAACATTCTGGTGCCTTCCTGCACTCACAGCATAAGGTTTTCTTGCTTTAGTTACATCCACACTCTAATAAGAGCCACACTTTGATGCAGTACAATGCTTTGTGCTTATTATGCCCAGAAACAGATGATCTACAAAAAAAACCTTCTCACACGGGAAAATAAGTAAATATATAGAGAAAAAACATAAGAAGAAAACATAGTTCGAAAACAGTTTAGACCACAAGAAATTAATCTGTCTTCAGAATTATAAATCAGTAGTTGAACTGTTAAAGCAAGTCTCTTAATGGAAGTTTCTTCTAAAGGGAAAAAAAAAACCTGACAAAAACTAAAAGTTTACCTTTTTTTTTTTTTTTTTGGACTCCACATCAGGGTATGCCTTGTATAGAGCAGGACAAACTCAGATTTGAATCTGAAAATTCTTCAAGTAAATCTACCAAATAAAATAGTTCATATCTCTTGATTTGGGCTGAATTCCTATTTTCTTTAAAGAACAATCTTTGAAATAGGCTTGACCAACTAGTATTCCAATTCTCTTCCAATGAATAAAGTAAAACAGTATTAACAGTATTAACATTAAGGTATTTCTGCTACTGGAAGTCCTGGATTAGCAGAGTGAAACACTAGTAAGTAGATGTCCTATTAATACATTCAGGCAGAGGGAAAACGGAAGATATAAGTAAAACTTTCAGTTCTTCAGAAAAGAAAATTCTAGGACTGTGCATTACCATACACAAGTCTCTCCCCTACTGGAGGTGGTATTAACAGTCACAATAATTCATGCTGAGTGGGTAAGTAGCAGATGATACATATATGAAACCAATTGTATTATCCTCTATACACAAGCCCTTATAGAGCTCCATTTTAGGGCCAGTTCTCTTCACGTATGACTTGGATGCAGGACTTAAAGGCACACTAAGTAAGTTTGGCAATGATACCAAACTGGGAGAAGCTGTCAACTCCCCTGAGGGCGAGTGCCGGATTCTGCAGCTGTGATGGGGCAACCCTGGATGTACAGACTGGGGAATGGGATGCTGGAAAACAGCACCATGGAAAGGGACCTGGGGGTCCTGGTAGATGGCAAGTTGAACACGAGTCAGCAGTGCCCTGGCACTGCGAGCCAGTTGAGGAAGGTGATTTTTCCTACTACACACTGCAGTGATTTGGTCTCGCCTTGAATATTGTGTGCAGTTTTGGGCACCACAACACAAGAAGGTTATAAAGCTATTAGAGAGCATCCAGGAGGGCTGCTGATCAAAGATTTCCTCAATTGCATGGGCCACAAATAAAATTCACCGCAACTTTCTCAATCTAGTGAAAAAGTCAATATCTGAGTGCACAGGCGTGTGGTGGGTTGTCCCCTGCCAGTATCCAAGCACTCACACAGGATGAGAGGAGAAAACAGAAGAGCAAAACCCAGAAAATCTCTGCATCAAGATAAAGACAGTTTAATATGCAGAAGAAAAAAACCAAACCAAAACTAAAACAGCAAACAGCAAAGTGAAGGAAATTTCTCACCACTTCTCACAGGTAGACCGATGCCCAGCCAGTCTCCAAACAAAGAGCCACCTCAGAAGCCAAAACCCTTCTTCTTTCTCTACCCCAGATTTTATTGCTGAACATGATGTTATATGGACTGTTATATCTGTCCCTTTGGCCAGCTCAGGTCAGCTGTCCAAGCTGTGTCCCCTCGCAAAAAGAGAAAGCTTTGACACTGCTCAAACACTATTCAGCAACAGCCAAAACATTGGTGTGTTATCAAGGCTGGTTTAGTCACAAATCCAAACCAAGGCATCATCCGGGCTGCTATAAAGTTAACACTATCCCAGCCAGACTCAGTCCAAGGTGGAAACTTTCAGTTGAAAATTGATTTGCCAAGTTCTCCTGAAAGGCAGACTAATTTTATACACACATCTCAATTTAATTTAAAGCACCTAAGTAGAAAAATACCCTTCTGAAAACATTAGCTGCCATTCCTTTTAATCTGATATACTAAATTCATACAAGAATGAACTGGATTGGCAGTTTACTGCTGCACTTTCTTCATTAAAAAACAGACTTCTGAACCTTTTCTGTCAAAGCCATAAAGAGGTTTTCCCAAGAGAAGAGCACTAGCAGGGTGTAGTATTGGCAAGGTGTTGAAGGTGGATCAGAAGGCATGAGCCCCAAGCCCCTGGATCCAGGAACCACTTGTGTGGGTCTAAATTTATACGTAGGATTTTCTTCTCTGACAAGCAGCTGGCAAACCTCATGATTTATGAGATACTGCCCAACATCACATAGAGAGCTTACTTATTGCAGGTGTCACGATTCCAGCTCTTGCCAACAATATAAATTATGGAAGCCTGACTGTTTTTTGGAATCACAACAGTTTTTGAGAAAACAGCCTTCCTGAAGCTCCAAATACCACATTTTCCTACCTAAAGGAAAGCATATTTTTCATTACTCTTCTTCTAAACTGGAAGTGGGAAATCCATAGTCCAGGTTCAGATGTGACTTTCAGAAACACTGTTCTTTACCTGGAACGTTACTTTTTTTAATAGAATTTTCCAGCTTTCTTGATAGACAGCACAGGGGTGAGCGTAAATGTGTAGTCAAGAGTTTTTAAAGGCCTTTGATAGCAGAGAACTGATTCAATACTTCACAATCCTCTTAGTCACTTTTCCCTAAACTATCTAAGAATCAGAAATAGCATTGAAGCTGCTGAATTCTGTACCTGAAGCCTTGTTCAAACTTACTTTTCATTGCAAACCATCAACAGTGGTTCTGAGTCTATATTTGACCAAAAAGTTTTGGGGCAATACATGCAATCTACTGAAAAGTAAGATACAAGTACATATGTAATTTAAACAAGGACAAAAAAATTCCAGTTCCTAGCAATTGAAAAGAACAGTTCATTTTAATCTGTTGTCAATTTCAAAAAACATATTTATCCACAGAAATGAAAGCATACAGCTCTCTATCCTGTATAATTGTCTCTTGAAAATGATCATGAACATTTGTAAAGCATTTGTTAAGACATGCACTACCAACAATTTAAAAGCCATACATCTGAACTGGTAGTTCTGCTGCTTTGTTGTAACAAGAAAGGTATTAATTGGTTAGGATATGTCTATGTGTAAAAATCTCTTATGTTCAGAGCACAAAGGCATTAGTGTGTTCCTCTAGAATGGGCTTAACTATTCCTTGCAGGCATTGCGAGCTTTCATTTTACTAGATAAAAGTGCAATTTGCTTCATTTACTAGATAAAAGTGTAATTTGCACCAATCTTTTAGTTGAAACGTTCCCTCTTTTACTCAATGGCAAACACACAAAGGTACTTTGTCCCCGAACAGAGTAGACTTCTGAAATCGCTCATCTTGCTGGTGTTGCTTTTGAAAAGAACCATCTTAAATGTTCTCAGAATACCGCCGGTTCTGCATTTACTCAGGTTGCAATGACAGACTTGTGTGGTGATATCTTCAGTAATCCAAGCACAACTGAGTAAACTACCTTCTGAATAATAATGAAAAAAAACTTCCAGTGCCATCCTAGTAGGAATTTGCTTCTTTTAATAGACATTTCTCACCAAGTCTTCTGCTTCTTATCTTCTTCAAAAGAGTTTTTTACTTCCACAACATGAAAAGTAGCTCTATCAAGACTCAACTGTAAAATCTGTTTGTAATAAATTTCACTGGAAGTTCTTTCAGTACATTCAACATTGAGGATTTGAAGCTGAATACATGCTGGTGCTTTCAAAGCATTTCGACTTTCAACAGAAATCAGAAGAGGGCTGACTCAATGCATTGTATCTTGTCTTTGATGCAGATGATGTCTTGAGAGCAGAATTACATTCTCAGTAGCATGAGCAGAACCATCACTGAAGTTACTATCAACTTCAGCTCTGCTGTGGCAATGCAGAGCTAAAGAGCTGATGCAACCAGAGATTTCTAAATGGAAAATTTAAACTGTATTCGGTGGAAGAAATGAGGAGAGACCTTGCCTGCAAGCAGATTTCCAAAGTATTTCAGGTGATGAATCAATGTTGCAAGATGCAAAGTCAACAGACATGACCTTAGGTAACTGTTTCCTTTAGGAGTTTCAAAACAGATTCACTGGCTGTGAAGGAGCAGTTCCCAGAGCAAGGGAATGTTTGCTTAAATAGCCTACTTTTCCAGGCCTGTTTAGACAATTTCCTGCTGAAAGTGGCGGATGTAATGCGGAGGAGAAACAAAGGCAACTTATATGACAATCACCTAAATGGTATCAGCATTTCAGTTTTTGCTGCTCCTTATATCCCACTCCATCTTAATCTAGAGGTGTACTGTTGATTTCTTGCTGGAAGGGCTTCTGGAGACTTTCTCCCTTCACTTAGTTCCCATGGAGAAAATTATTCCATGCAAATAACATATGTAGAAATACTAAGTAAGCCAGTGGGTGCTGAAATGTCAATAGATGGACTGGCTTGAAAAAGACTTTATTTTATTAGCCTTTTTCTTTGTCTGAAGCACTTATCTGTTGCAGTTGTGCTAAATATACCACTGGATGTCATCCAGAGCACGATCACAGATAAGAGAGAAAAAATTAACTAGCAAACCTTTGAGACTTGACGACTAAACTTGTGATCACATCTGGATCACTGGAAGCTCTCACCAAACCAAAAGATTAATTATGAAAATATATACTACAGAGGACCTCATGATTTACATACACTGAGGAATATTCTGGGCTCTATATCACCTCCCAGACACCTGGTGATGTATAAGGTTTGGAAACGTGAAATTTGGATGAAAAAGAACTATCCAGTTGCACTTTTGTAGCAGCTTCATGCTGTCTCTACAAAAATCCTCCTGAAATAGTACTCATAGGTCAAAACATATGACCACTAGCAAAGAAGCCTCCAGCATTGTTCGTGCCACAAAGCCTCCAGCCACAAAGCCTCCAGCATTGTTTGTCTTCATTTTTCAGTCCCTACAGAAACACTACATTTTGACAATATGGAAGAAGCATAAAGACACATTTCTAATCCTGTCTCTGATCTGCAATACGTATATCACATCTCTTGAGCAGTCTAGTATATTGTGCTGAGGAAGCAGAGTCTACCACGCATTTGAGATGTCAGAATGATTAGATTTAAGGCTAAACCCAAGGGAAGAGCCAGAAGCATGGAAACTCTACAGCATTTCAGGTCAGTGACCTAGCTTGTTTGGAAATACTCCACTGCATTCCACTTGAGTGACTGGTTCTAAAGGGAGTTTGGAAAAAGTAGTTACTACAGTGGTCTGTAATAGCCTTCTTTTAATGTGTGATAAAAGTAACCTAGAGAGTGACAAAAAGGGCTTAAAATTGATAGATTGTTCTGAATAGCTCAGCATCTGGTACAATTTTTGTCTTCAGTTTGGAAGTAAGAAACACTGTTGGTTAGTGGTAGCTGAAGATTTTTTTTAAGTTATTAGAGAGAGTTCTGGGAGCAGAAGGGTCAGAAGCTTAATGAAGTCTTTCTTCAAGGCAGTTATATCTTCCTGTTTCAAGTCTAGGAATCCTGTCTTCTTGGAATTATGTTCACTGATATTGTAGGAGCAGGTATAAGCCATAGACCAAAGCCAGGACCCTGATTTAATGGCACTGTATGTTCAAGACAGAGACCCTTTCTCCAAAGAGCACATATGTTCTATGAACATGTATTATTCGAGTATCATAAACTTGTTTCAGTGGCAGAAATGTTCATGAGTACGTACTGGGAAGTGACTTAGTGACGGACATACTACATGCGGTTCACTTTGACCTCACCTCATCAAGGGATTTAATTTCTCAATACAAAATCACCACGTAGTATCTGGGGTTCCCAATGTAGCAGATCCATGCACTTTTATTTATCATTTGGTATATACTGCATTTAGCTAGCCTGTCAGTCAGAAACGGGATCACTCATTCACTGGAATTATGGCTTGTGAAGTTCTATTCATTTCATTGACAAAAGTGAACACTGACCTACCTATGAACTAGGGTGACATTTCTACCATCAACATAAAACTCTGCTAAAGAAATTAGTAAGATTTCATGAGCAGGTCATGGTTGATGTTTCTCTTTCTTATAAATACAACATTGATACTCTCTTTTTCATTAGTACACTGTTTTCTTCATAGGAGCTTTTCCTTAAATATGTGAGAAAAATAAATAAATCTTTCCTAGGCTGCTCTTCAGTCAATGTAGAGAAAAAGCACAAAGCTCAAGCACTGAGAACAATGTGACTACATGGAAATATTATAAATACAGCACAAAGAATCATTTAGGTTGGAAAAGACCTTCATGATCATTAAGTCCAACCTTTGACTGACCACCACCACGTTCATTAAACCATAGGACTGAGTGCCATGACCAGTCCGTTCTTGAACATCTCCAGGGATGGTGACTCCACCACCTCCCTGGGTAGCCCATTTCAGTGCTTGACAACCCTTCAGTGACGATATTCTTCCTGATGTCCAACCTGAACCTCCCTTGGCTCAGCTTGAGCCTACATCCGTTTATCCTGTCACTGGTTGCCTGGGAGAAGAGATCAACCTCCAGCTGGCTACACCCTCCTTTCAGGTAGTGGGAGAGAGCGATAAGGTCTGTCCTGAGCCTCCTTTTCTCCAGGCTGAACAACTCCAGTTTTCTCAGCCACTCCTCACAGGACTTGTGCTCCAGACCCTTCACCAGCTCCCCTGCCTTTCTCTGGGCATTCTCCAGCACCTCCACGTCTTTCTTGTAGTGAAGAGCCCAGAACCGGACACAGGACTCGAGGTGTGGCCTCACCAGTGTTGAGTACAGGGAGACAATCACTGCCCTGCTCCTGCTGGCCACACTGCTGCTGATACAGGCCAGGCTGNACACCCCCAGCTGCTTTTCCTCTGCGCAGCTTTCCCGCCACTCTGCCCCCAGCCTGTAGCGTTTCATGAAGTTGTTGTGACTGAAGTCCAGGACCCAGCACTTCACCTTACCGAACCTCAATCTAAGCAGAAACATCTAAGAAAAAAATGAATTCACACCTGTAAATATATAAAAATTCTCACACTCACTAACACATGTAAGCCTAAGACTTAAAGACTGAAAAAAATGGTGCTTGAAAATTCACTGCTATCATATTTCAATGAAATATATTTTTGATCTTTAAACCATAGCAATTACAACCCATTTTCAGGCTATGACATAGGAGTGGTAAAGCAGCCATCTTTGGCAGTAAGACAGATACAAAGTGCTCATAAACTTAGGTGAAAATTTAGGCATCAAAAAGGGCTAAGAGCCCTTTGCAGAAATGGTGATTAGAAAGACTAGGATGAAACTGAAAAACAATAAAAACAGCAGTTAAGAAGTTAAATTTGCTTAAAAAGAAACAGATAATGTAAGAAAAGCTATAAAAATAACTCCTAAATTACCACAAATTCAAAAGTGAAAGACAATGTATAAACAAAAGTATGTTTGGGAACATGCTAATCTGTTCTTTGTTCAATGAGGATATAGCTAATACGCTTCAGTTTTATGTAATCTGAAAGTTTCTTTTTGTTTTACATCTCTAACTGGGAATGCACTTAAAAAGGCAGATGATCAATGTGAACTGCCAAATTAAGTGAATGCATAATTAATATAATGAGAATAATCCATTTCTATAATGAGAAAGGAATCTTTAAACAATTTAGAGTTATTAGAAACAATGTATTATTCAAAGGAAACTATTTTAAAAGGAGGTTTCAACAGCTATTAATAAAACAGAGTTAATTTGAACATCCTGTTGGATTCTAGACTTTTCTATTCCAATTAAGCCATTACAAATATAAGGGAGAAGGGACCTCTACACACATTTATCTTGAAACCTCACTCCTCCTTTTTCTCTCTCTTTTATTCCCCACTCCATTTTCATCATGCTGGAGAGAGGCCACTTCATGCACTTTAAGAGGCATAGTGGCAAAACCTATCTTTAGCAAACAAGTAAAATGAAGTCTGCTTTAGTGGTTTTTTTGGCATTTGTTTGGGTTGGGGGTTTTTTGGGTTTTTGGGTTTGGTTTTTTTGCATGTGGTTTTTAGGGTTTTTTGTTTTGCTGGGTTTTTGTTGCTGTTGTAAATGTTTGCTTGGTTGGGTTTTTAAATTTTTTTATTATTATTTTATTTTTGTTTTTAAACAGCAAATTATAAATAAAATAAGACATCTCTAGAGGTAAAATCTTTACACAACAAACATCACTGTAGATTTATGGTGGGGTTTTTTTAAAGGAAAGCTAATACAGAAAGCTTTCAACAATTTCGAACTCCTCAATTACACTTACTGTATCCTACTTACTGAAGAACGTATTTGGGTTGGTTTTTTTTTTCAAAAAGATGAGCACGTGAGTATGTCACTGTTTGAAGTTCACCTCATCTGTGTGCACTGACAAATTTTATTCATAACCTTTCTTCAACTTCTCCTGAGACAGGCTCAGTACAGACAGAAATAGAGACCTTTACCTCTTTTGTGAATGGTCAATACCATATCCAAACCTACACAGTCTCTGAGCCATAAGGGCACTTGTCTGACCTGACTGAACGTTCCTATGCTGGGCATATTTGGTCACAAATTTGATGCACTGACTCTTTAGATGCCATTATGTTCTTAATATATTTAGAAGACAGTTCCTTTTAACTTGTTTAGTTCATAGATACCCCTTTGTGGTTTCTCAGACTGACACTTAGATTCATCCCATTCATTTCATCGAGGCAAGTAGCTCAGAGAGAATCAATGGTCAATGGAGATCACTTCAATTACGTAATTATGTCATCAATCTGTTGATGACAGACATTACCAAGATCTTGCAGGATTCAAAATGGCCTACTTGAGTTAAACACTCTAAGTAGAGTAGGATTCATGACTGCCAATATCTTGAGTAGATGTGGGTAAGACAGTTTGAAGAAAACCTTCCCAGAGGAAAAAAATGGAAATTCAAAAATAAATAAATGTTAAGTTCGACCTCTTTTAGTTAGAAGTGTCCATTTTAGGCAGTCTTTAAAAAACGTGTATTAAAAATATCCAATTAAAAGCGTCAAACCTTGCAGAAGCATTCAAACTCAGTATCCAAAATAATTTCCCCCAGCATTTTAGTTCAAAAACATATATATTGTGAAAAAAAAAAAAAAAATGGTGCTTCTGCCCTCTTTCTTCTCTCACTTTTTCTTCTTCCTGATTCATCAGAATTTTCTCTCTCTCATCTGTGAGGTGTTTTTGGTAGTGTACGGTGTACCTGAGCAGTTTGCACCAGATCATTCATCAACACTCACGTATTTGTAAGACAATGGTTTTGCACCAAGTCAGATGTTCAGATAAATGGCATATGAGAGGTAGAAAGGAAAGAAGGGTAAAAGAAACATGCTCAGGTGAGCAGCTGCCTGCATTTCCATCTGAGAGGGGACTGCCATCCTCTCTGGTCACTAGAGTAAAAGCCACTTCCCCTTATGTCCAGTGAAGTGGCATCATGTCAGCAGTCTACGGGGATTTTGTACAGGGATTTTCTCTTCAGCTTTTCCACTATTTCTCCCTTCAGACACCTTCAAGCATAATGAGTCTGGGAAACACTGCTTCAAACTTAAATCCCCTTAAATCCAAAGGCAGCCAAGTACCTACAGAAAACTAATTATAATGCCAGCTTGAGCAGAGAAACATGCTGTGGTGGTATTTTTCAAGGAGCAACGGTGAAACTGTTCCCCTCCCTCCAAATTTTCATGTGATTAAATAAGCTGCCTCCTGCACCAAGTCATACCTAAAAATAGCTTTGGCTTATGGCTTGAATTTAAGCACATTATAATACGAATGTGAGCCTCTTAAAAGATACAGTATATTGACAGTTTTTCTCATAGCTCCAAAAAAAAGTCTAGAAGGTTAGAAGTCAAAAAGAACATCTGCACAACCTGGAAGCACAAATTATAAATGTATGCAATCCATGTGCACTTGGAAGAAAATCTTCAGTCCATTTATTCCTGCTACTCCATCAACACCCTGTCATGTCCCAACTGACCACTCTTTTCATTTGGCTGTTTTGTGAGGTATGTGTTTTTTTAGGACTGATGCCAGCTACTTTATTCTCTCTTCCAACATCTTCATGCTGAGAAAAAAAAATTAATCTCTAAGATTTACATGAAAAATACAGATGTATTTCCCTATAATTAAACTCTTGGCATACAGGATGTAGAATGTACCTGTGACAAGGTGCTGGAACAAATTAATGAGATGGAGAGGTAAAGCTTAAAGTGTTCACTAGAGATTCCAATGGATTATTTGGAATGCCCCTGGTAACATACAGTACACAGTCCTCATTAATTCAAGAAATAGGTGGAAAGGAGAAGAGAAATAAAGACAGGAAGAAAAGAAAGGAAAAAGAGAAAGAAAGAAAAAGCAAGGATAATTTATTTCAAATTTTATAAAGTCCTGTGCCCAAAGCGACAAGGATTTGAGATCAGCTGTACTACACATACACAAGAGCCAAGCAGAAGTAGACCATATCTTTCTCATAGCTACTTTGATTAAAAACAAAGAATGACATCACTGAATCGGTGAGACGATCAGAAGTTATATAAATAAAAGGTTTCACATGCATTCAGAAGAGCTCTCTGGGTATAACGCTCCAAGAAAGAGACCTAGTGACTGTTAAAGAGAACCTTCCTGTGTCTATTGCCCTTCAGCATCCCTTTTTACTATGCTGTTATTCCAAACACTGAATTTTGCCCTTCACTCCTACCCTGCTGAGTAGAACCTCGCTTATATTGCAATTATGACCTCTGCACCACCCAATTTTTGAACCTGGGACATAATAAAGGAAAAGTTTGTCCATGTTTTTAGGGAATAATCTTAATTAGGAAATAACACACCACTTTAATACTGTAATCTGGTAATAAAGAAGTCAATATATCAGACATGAATGATAATTTGAATAACCATGCTTTTAGTTTATAGGGTACTTTAAAATGAGACAGAGGGGATTTTGCAGAAGGGACAAGCAAGTTGATGAATAATGAGAGAAAAAGAAAACAATTCTAGACCTGTAATAAAATACTAACACCATTTGCTGAGATGGACTGTTGAGACCAACCACTGAAACTGTATGCAAAGATTTTCCTAACAAAGGTCGAAAGGGGCTTGAGTAGGATTTCAAGAAACAATCAGCTGTAACTTTTCCTCATTGTCTTGAGATATACACAACACTTACATCCAGTTGAAATAATGGGGCTTATATGCACAAATATCCCTATCATCTTTACCTGTACAGGCATAACTAGAAGACAAGGCCATGAACTGCAATGTTTCATAATGTAAAATAATGCAACACTGGGCTACATTAATTTAAATACAATGACATATTCTAAGTCCAAAGGTTGATTCTGGGAATCTAACCTACAGAATTTCATACTGCATAGGATCAAACAGAAATACAACACGTGAACAATTCAGACAAAGATATCACAGAGTAAAAACACGGTTATTATGGGAGATTAATTCTCCCTTTTGCCCACTCATTTTTATTTATTTTACCAGTTAGAATCAGAGGAGAAAGTTAAAATAATACACAAAGATATATATAGTGTGCTTTGTGGTTCCCTACCTTCTTCCTAAAGTAAGATGAAACTTATTACTTTCTATATGTTCCAATTGGCACAACGCAGCTTGCATTTTAAGATTTGTCCATTATCAGCTTTAAAATACAGTAAGAATTTGTCCATAAAGATAAATAATTTTGGTTCCCTGAGACTAAACACATCTGGAAATATTTTTCGCACATCTAGCAAAAACAATCCAAAGTCACAAAGATACCTTCAAATTAACTGTGTGCTTTATGCACATACATGGCTTAGTAGGAAAGATACAGCCAACTTGTCAAAACCTTTTGTAATACTTAGCCATTTCAAGCCAAGAAGGTGCTGGGAAGGAGGTAGATGTGAGGCCTGTAAGACACTTCAATATATAGAACTCACTCACAATAAAGTAAAACTTCTGGTTGCCCACCCACCAGCAATCAGTGAAGTCAGGCCAAAACTGTTAACAATAATATTCCGGGCCATGAAACTTTGACATATGGCAATAGTCACCTTTGTTCTTTCCCAGAGAGACAGCAATACTGAAATTCCTCTCATAGGAGGAAAACTATGCAAAATATGAAATTCTTCAGCTCTCCCTCTAAAATGATTGAAAAATTGAAATGAAGTAATATGTGGTAGATTAGTTTCTTTCCTTTTAAAGAAGATATTTTGCCAGTAGAACTTTTCAAATCTTTAATCACTTGGAGAGATTACCAGCAAGCCTGGAATACGTGTGGAAACCCTATCTATCTGAAACATACCATAATGCATGTAGCAGTTTCCTTTGGTAGGATCCAGCTGAATAGCCTTCATGAAGTACTTCTCTGCCTCACTCTTGCGTCCCTAAAAAAAAAGGGGGGGAAATTATTTTAACAGTGTGTCACCTTGGAGCAATCATGTACAGTTAAAATTTCCAAATTCCAGGCACTGGAGAAAAACAACTACTATTATCACTAGACTTTAACCTAAATAAATGCGAATGTTTAAGTGCTGCAGCAAGTTTTGTGGTCAGCTACTTTATGGTGCGGATCTCCAGACTGAGGAATCTTGTTTTTCGCGTGGCTCCGTGGGTCAGCAGGCTGGCTGGGGACGGATTGTTCAAAGGATCTTTTGCACAAAGATCTTCGCGCACTTCAGGCAGCGCTGCCAGCCCCAGTCTCAGCCTGTGCCGTCCAGCACTCAGCTGACCCACGTGTGTTGGAGCGTCCACGCGTGCACTAGAGAGAGAGATGGCTCGAGGCTAAGTCCAAAGGTGTTTATTCGGTGAAGTCCATGTGCCAAGAGAGCGAATTCCCCTTGGGTAGGGGGTTAAAAAGGGGGTCCCGAAGCAAGGCGGGGTTTACATAATTCAGCCAATCAGGGGAGAGGGGGACAGAGTTAGCTACACCTGAGACGCCCACCACCTGGGCACCTCTGCTGGCCCTTCTGGCTCATCCTCAGATGCCACAGAGGAAGAAATGTATCCAACATCATCAATGTCCAAGAAGCAAGGAAGTGGTAGAAACATATTGCAAAAAGTATTGTAAAGGGCTTTTGGGTGAACATCAGCTCTATGTTACTTTTCCCGACAAGCATTACACTTACCCAAGCTAAAATCAGAAGGGAAACTAGGACAGAGCTTTAGTCATGCTCTTAAAAAAAAAAGTGGGTAGGGGGTGGGGGAGGGAAAGCATGCTGTGGTTCTATGAAATCATAGAATCCTAGAAGTTCTCATGTTGGAAAGGACCCATAAAGATCATTGACTTCCACTCCCTGCTCCTCATCGGACTACATAAAACCACGTGACTAAGCATTTTCCAGAGACTTCTTGAGCTCTGACAGGCTGGGTGCTGTAACCACTTCCCTGTGGAGCCTGGTCCAGTGACCAGTCACCTTCTCAGTGAAGAACCTTTTCCTAATGTTCATTCTGAACTTCCTCCCTCATGCAGCTCCATTTCTTTTCCTCGTATCCTAAATAATAGTATATACACAGCCAAAGGCAAAGTTACCACAAATGGAAATACATAAATAGAAAATATTTTAGGGTTTAATGTGGAAAGTAAAAAAATATGTATTTCTGATTTTAATGTGGGAAGTAAGATTTTATCAGAAATCAATTCTGACAACCAAAAAACAACTGTAATAGAAATGGTAATTTTTAAAGACAATGGTCAATGGTATGACAAAATGGTCAGGGGAAAAGAAACCCCAAAACCAACAAAACCAAAGCCTCACAGAAATGATGGTAAAAAGAATAGACATTTTCTAAGACAGAAATTTCCTTATCATTGGAATCACCAACCACTATAGTTGCATTATGGTATAGAAGTGCCAGAGCAGATCCATTAGTGGTCATTATTCTTGACAAAACAGTGATATTGGATTAGTCTAGTCTGATACTCAAATCACCATCACGTACTCAGTAAGACACCTGTGACCTGTTTATCCCTATCCCCACGAATTAGCTGCTGTGGTTTGTGCTATAAAATAGGCAGCCTGCAGAATAAAGAACAGTTAAGCTTAACCCCTGTGGAAGAAAGGCATTGTAGTCTGCACCTCTTGAGTTGCCTTGAGTGTTATTTCACAGATACAGCCATATAGGCTTTCTCAAGTTTTGTGGTCTGGAAACAGACATGGCACACATCCTGCACTATCCCACAAGTTAACACAGGAATAATAACGAGGTCTGTTCATGATTACAGCTGCTTTAGATTCTCATTATTTCCCTCAGGGGTCTTAGAGACAATAAAATAGAGTGAAGGAAGTTGTGCAGCACACCAAGAACTATATGAAGACCAGGTTCCACCAAAACCAACACAGAGGCCATATTTCAAGAGATCATCCTGGCAGAGATACAAGCCGGCTTAACATTTACAATATTTCAGTTTCACAAAAGGAATGTTCATTGCAAGTAAGAATTTAGGCTTATTATTTAGTAAACTTCCTTTGGTAAACCCATATTCCTTCAAGTCAAATCCACATGGCACAAGGTTCCTCTCAACCAAATGGTGCAACCACATGATAGTGTACATTATCTCATACTGCAGTGGCTCATCCCTGCTTTATGAAAAAACCCAAACAACAAAACAACAAACCCACAAACAAAAAGCCCTAAACAAAAAACCATATCACACATAGCCCAGACTGATTTTTCCTCTTCTACTAGTGCAGTAAACACACACACATACACATATATATATTAAACACATTTTTTTTTAATAGCATACAACTATAGTTAAGAACAAAAAGTGATGAGGAAAATAATCATCAATTTAAATAATTGTCAGGGGGAAATGATCATAAAACACTCCATTTTGCACATTTAAGTCCGAGGCTGGCAAAAGTTACAATGGCTTATCTAAGTCTAGCATCTATTCAAAATGAGAGGCACTAAGCATATGTACCATTAATACTGACAGAATGAACATCTACAGATTTTGCATAATTGCCTTTTTTAACAGACTAACATAATTAGTTTTAGCTGCTTGCACTCTGTGTCTATTTCTAGAGCATAAAAGGACAGTTCATTGAATACAGTCACAAAATTGTAGCTTCTACCTACAGAACTGTAAGGCCACAGACACTTGTCAAACATGATTAATTTTTATTTACTGGAATCACCAAAAATATATGACTGCTCTACTGTTTTTGGCACTTTCCAAATGGCATACTGCACTCAAGTTCAGGCTAGTCAGGAGACCTACAGTACACAATGATGACAGGTGCCAGCATACATAACATCAAAGGAACCGTGCTATTTACAGGCTCAAATGGTCATTCCACAGATAAAGGGGAGAAAAATCTCTAATTATATCAACCAAGACATAAAGTTATCTGATTAGAAATGATTGACAAAGCTCTATTTGCTCATGTTGCCCATCATTTTCATTTATCCACATTTGTCAAAAATTATTTAAAAAAAAGAATAAAAGTGTTTTCTTGCAGACTGGCATTGTGAGGAACCTTGCATCACACCAGCTAAAACGTTCTCTTTAATGCAGTCTACTGCTAAAATGTCAATACCTCAGCGTAGATTTAATACACATTATTTTTTGTGTCAAATTATGTAAAATTCTACCACTTGACAGAATCAGGCTACTTCACAATTAAAACTTAGTATTTATCAACTTTCTTTTCCAACTATCCAACGTACACCTTAACTACCCAACAAAATGCACACACTGTGTAGTTAACTTGACAGTAATCCTGTCATTGTCCCTTTCCCACTGTATGTTCTCAGTGTTAAATAAAACAGATGGTGTAAGGGAATAAAATTTTAACTTTTAAAGAAAATCCAAATAATTGTTTAAACAGCTGAAAAATACTGATTTGGGGCAGGAAGGCATTTGGTGTGCATGCTCACTGCTGCGTGTATTGACCCATACAAATGCAGGCATTGAGAGCCACTGGAAACCTCCCAGTTTCTAGCAGCAGGGTTTGCAGTCATACATGCACAACGACATGCTCTGGCAATTTTACAAAGCAAAAAACTGTAAGTTTACAGCCACATGACAGCAGACTTACCTGAAGGATAAAGAAGTTATTCATAAATTTTAATGAAAATACGTGACAGCTCTGAGGATTAATAATGAGATACAAAATACCTTTCCCCTGTTGGTCACCAGTTTACATTCAGCCCAGGTCGGCAGCTAATGAAAAGGTGCTATATGACAGCTACTGGTCTGCTCAGGAGAAATGAGTGGGTGGTCCCAGCCCAAGCCCTAATGGAGATCCTCTACACAGACACACTGGCATATTTATGGCTTTTCAGAGCAGAGACTAACGAGACAGAATCATAAAGCAATCAGTGTCAGTCTCCTTGCTGAGGAAAAGAACTTGAACATGATGAAGACACTTTAATAATTGATTTGGAAGACTGGGTGATATTTGCCTTACTGGATCTGGACCTAAAGCATATAATGAGGACAAACTTTCTGGAGTTTTCCATTAATAAAGAAAACATCGGTCCCCTTCTCCTCTGTCTCTTGCCCAAATAAAGATGAATTGCTCCTGATTACCATCTTCCAGCAACACCAATGAATTTAAAAGGGAAAAAAAAGTTTAAAAAGTACAGGTAAATAAGACAGGGCTCTTATAACCTAACACATAAGTTGTCCTGGCTTTCAGAAATACCTCGCTCTCCACAAATCACGCAGACTTCAAATCAGAATGGCTGGGTGCTCGCAGTTTTGGAAGACAAACAGTTAATTGTTTAAATATTATTTCAGGAGCTTGATTTTTAAGACCTGTTCTTTGCAGTTGACTGCAAGAGGTTTTTTGTTTTGTTGGTTGCTTCTTCCCTAGAGACCAGAACAATGAATCTGTGCTTGCTAATATGGTCAGACATACAGCTTATCTGAGCTTTCCTACAAACGACTGTTATGATCACCAGAACAAATGAAAGAGAGCCAGCTAGGGGCAGTTGATACATTAGTAGGAGACTGTATTTATCCTTAAAATATTAAAAAGCTGAGGACAAAACCAGCATTTCGATATCCACCCCAATTTTTTTTCCCCACTTTTCTGGTAAACTGTGCCAAATTCATGTTGAGGCAGCTGTTGTACTTCAGGCTGCTGGAGGCCCAGGGACCCTGCAATGGTAGTAAAACTGGAAAAGACTAATACAGCTGAGCAGCTCTGAATAACCCTCCTGTGGAAACTGTGATGACACAGTGGCAACCAGTAACGCGGTTCAACAAATTAGGTGGTCTCTGCAATTTGAACCCACTTTATATGAAATAAATATTCATCATTCTTCAAACCTTATGAGGGTTTTACCAGTAGGACACAGACTTCATTCTTCAATACAGTTTTACTAACCTTAACTGGTAATAATGTGATTGCATAAAGAACTTAATTTATGCCACAAATGCAGTTGACTGTCACTCTCCACATCTGTTATTTTTTTTTTTTTGGCAAGCATTCACATTTTTAATAAAACAAATTTAATTATGAAAAGATTTATTAATGGAAGTTTGATTAAAATGTGCACACTGAATATAGAAATAGAAGCATTATATTACATGTTTTCTTCTTCCTCTCTAGAACATTTTAAAGTCACAGACTATTCAGTGATAGTAAAAAAGTTTGAACTGAACCTGTGTTTCATGTTCAGCTCCCATGTTTCTTTAAGTTATTACAGACCCGCGTATCTGTTTCATAACCAGTTCCTTCTCCCTTACAAAAGTTGTGAAGCCAAACACAACTTACATGGTGTGATACTGAGTAAATGAGTAAGAAATTCTTCAAAAGCTTTTACTTAGCTGGACTAAGGAAACAGGAACTATAGAGTTGCATCTTACAATGATGTCATTGACATAGGCAAGCTCCCCACCCCTGCGATAAATGCGTAGTTCAAAAACTACTTTAATATCTAGTATTTAGTAGCTAAAGGGATTCTTCTTTTTCCTTCATTTTGCTATTGTTTCTACCATTCCTTCCTCTTCACTCTGAATTACAATAGAAATATCTTGTACCATGATTTGTATGTGAAATGCTAGCTCAACTGAAATATACAGGACTTGGATTATTAACATCAAAGGTCTAAAATTTATCTCAGTTTCTATGCTTCCTGTGCATTAAGGAGATAAATCCTGCCTTTTCATCTCATCTTTATTAAAATAAAATAAAAACAACCAAACATGGCAGAGAAGCCATCTCAGTGTATGGGAGCATGAACTGGATTACTCTGGAGGAAATTACACTACAAATCTTCATCTACAATTTGCAGTAATTCACCATACTAAACTTTAATTTATAATAAATGCGAGGCAACTTTCTCATTATTGTCCAGTGTGACACATCCACATAACCTTGTCACTGAGGTCATGACTGATATTCTCCTTCCCAGTCATTTCACTAGACCAGGGTCCTCACATGCACAGTCCAGCACATTGCACACTGCTTGCATAACCCAGTACATAATGCAGTTGCTTTTTGAAAAAAAGCCTTGGTGGAATCAATAAAATGCAACCTCTTGTTTTAGTTTAATCCCCTATTTGCACCTTAAGTGATTCACTTCCATCTTAATATATCACATTAGTCCTTCAAACACATGCAGATTTTTGTTGAGTAAAAATCCATCTATCCATCTACTAGCTTCACTGAGATTCTGCTGAAGTGTGATTCTGCTATCAGCCCAGGTTAATTGAGAGAGCAGTAACATAAACTGTGTTCTTGAGTCTACATCTACAGTGCTAATTAAAGGCATGATAACCAGAGAGTTGAGATTGAAGCAGTGCCCATTGACTTTGGCGGGAATCTACTGGAGATTACGCATTTTTAAACGTGACACCACTGCATATAAATTGACACATAGATTTGGAAATTTAAAGGACAGCTCACAACTTTACTGGCTTGGGACATGACTGAGAGACTATTAAGGTGGTATTTTCTTCAAGTATTATGTATCAAATTAATCAGTAATAGATCAAAGCTATTTGACATCCATTTTCTTGGTTCATGTGTCTCCTATGACCAAAACCATTCTTGTTCCATTGAAGCATTCAAAACAATATAGAAAAGAAATTTAGGCATAGAATTTTTTTCCCCTTGGAGGTTTTTTTTTTGGTTGTTCTGTTGTGGTGGTTTTTTTTCTTTTTGGTG
>VZTA01010457.1:72896-145554 GCA_013398855.1 Mohoua ochrocephala
TTTTTTTTTTTTTTTGTCTTTCTTTTGGGGTAACTTGAAGTCTAGAAGGAATTTACCTCATTACATCACTGTTGGAACCAAGAAATATTGTGTTAAGTCTTAAGTAAACTTTTAAAGAACAGATTTCATTCTATACCTTGTGATTTATTTACTGTCTAGACCACTATTGAAATGTTCACCTTGGTCATTAAGCTTTGACCATTTTGTATCAAAAGTATGTAATGAAATGTGAAGTAAATTTCCAGGTAAGTCCCTTTCTTTTCTGTTCTGTCTTAAACCACATTTTATATTTTCTGATAAAGAAGTGTATTAATAATCTATTCATATTTCACTTGCCAGTCAGTAGAATATAAATTCAGTATTTTCACATGCTGTTTTCACAGAGTCCTATGAATTTCTTCTAAACTAAGTTTGGCCTATTTTTCCCACAATTACTGACAAAATTACTGACAAAATTACAGAGTAATTATGGCAGCTATATTCAACCATGTAATAAAACAAAAAAGATTTCTCTTTTGGTGAGTTAGAACTAGATGATCTTTAAGGTCACTTTCAAACCCAAAGCAGTCTGTGATTCTTTCACGAAAGCAGTTCATCCTGTGTCAGTGATGTTCTCGGCAACAAGCTTTAAATTTATGTTGAGTAAAGTGAGAAGTTTAGGGCTCCCTCTTTCCGGTCTACAGGAAGTTAGAAACACGATACCGAAGATGAGATCCCTAAAGGGGGTTAGCGAGAGGTTATGTGCCTAAATACCTGTTCCAGAGTCACATATGAACTAGACAGCTATGCTATATTTAAATGAAAATATTCTGTTTTACAATTAATTCTATTACAACTGGCATGCAGCCAAGCACATGTCCTAAGGGGACTGGAAAGTATATCTATGGATGCAATACTTCTGGCACACAGCCAGCCTCTGAAGAAATACAAGCTCAATAGATGTCAGCCATTGAAATTTCTGTAGTTCGGAAATCCTGTCATTCAGACTGGAGGTGTTAAAGCTCCAGATACACCAGATAACCAAACCTTAAAAAAATAGGGCTCACACTTCTGAAGTCAATAAACCTGATTTTCCCTATTGAAGAGGGAAACCTCTTCCTTCTACCGCCTACAAGTGAATTGCTTGGAAGCTGGAAACAAAAAGGAAAACAACTCACATTTTGCTAACTCAGAACTAAATACAAACTTCATGCTTGGATTGATTTTAATCCTCAAGAGATTACAAGTGGCAAGAAAGCGCACAGCATCTGTGCCAGGCTCCAAAGACAAACTGAATACAAGACAGAAAAGCAGTAGTGGCTATTGCTTGGCTTAACTCGATTTCTTAGGGAGGCCGTTCTCATGGATTCAATGTCATTTTTAAATTGTCATGATGTGACTTTAACTGAAATATTCAATTTTCATTTAAAAAAAAAAATCTTCCTAGAAGCAGTACTAACAGCCATGGGATATACTTTCTCAAAACTAAATCCCTAACAGCTTTGCTGATCTAATTAAATTGACCTGTTCAAAAAATGTCTTTCCACTAATTAAAGATTTCTCTACGTGTAGGTATTTATCGTTCCCCTAAGTATTACTAAAAATATTTTTGTTTGCTTTAAAGGACTTGATTACTAAAAGAAGAAACTGTTCTAGAAAATCATGCCTAGATTTAACATAGAGCATTTCAATTGCTATGTCTTAAAGACAGTCACGATTCTTTTGACATCATGACTGTTCTCCCTCATTCCTGTTTTCTTCCAATTTGTGTAAATCTAGAGAGACAGAAGAAAAAGTAGCAATCAACCAGTGACACTAAAGATGACAATATGACAGATTTTTCCAACAGAAATGCAAATTTCCTTTCTGTGCTGAAACACCAGCAGCAAGTAATTACAGAAATAGTAAATGTTGAATTAGTCTATTCATTATACACTGTAGCTCCTTTTCCCCTGCTGTCCCATTCTTTTCTGTTCTTCCTATCTTCCATCTATTTCTACATTGTCATTTATTTATATTTATTTTAAGATGACAGTCAAGGACTACACCAATTACTGAATACAGTAGGGTATTTGACAGCAGCACTCTGAGTAATTTCAAAACTAACCAAAAATGGCAGGATACCTCTCTGGCCTTCTGTTTGTCAGACACATAAGCAACAAACAAGCGCAGGCAAAAATATGGTCACTCACTGAGGAGCAATTATTTCAAAACTTAAGAAAAGTATTAAACTTCAATGTTGATACTTGAATGTCACAATTGTGTTACTTTATATTAATCCAAAACACTGCCTGTCTCTACCATGTCTATGACTGCTTTTTCTCAATCCCTTTTTGAAGAAAACACTTTGAAATAAAATATTTTATATTATAGGGCATCTTCTAGGATGATTATTGCTGAATTTAATAGTTTGGAGCTCCAACACAGAAATTTTACAAGGCAAAGTAAATTTTTCTTACAGCACTTTGGGTGATTTTCCAAGTCAGTAAAAAATAGGAGATTAACGGCACTGTGTGGTGCCGTGTAAAATGCAAGAAAACATTGTGCAATTTTTTCCAGAGAAATATAGCAAAGCCTGTAATTCCTAGATGCAACACGCTAAATGTTACAATATGAGGCTGTCCCCAAGTACTTTAGCAATTACAGCCACTACTGCAAACTATGCAGGGTGGTTTGTGGGCTCAAGTTCACTCAAAACAGATAAAAACAAAACTTCAAAACACTTATTTATAATTGAAATAAAGCTTCTTAGACTAGCATGCTACTGTAACAACCAACCACTGAGCGATGGCAGAGAGACCAGACATTAGCAGGGAGGGTTGCTTAGTCTTCTCTTTAGGACTACTAAAGTGAAAGGAGGAAAAAAAAAATTAAAAGCCTTACTTGTAAATGATGTTTTTAGCATGACAGCCAATGCCTTCTCTTCTAGAAGGTCTGCTCATATAATGGAAAATGAATTACAGTACATGCTCAAGGCATCACCTGGCACTGTCATTTTTGACAGACTCATTTTTATCCTAAAGCTGGGAGCCTTGCAATTTTAAAGCCTTTTTAAAAATTATGCTTTTCTTTGTGATATAGAAATAAATTACCTAAGCAAAGGATGAGGCTCAGATGCTGCGGTATGAAGCTACCAGAAGATTGGCTATGTCAACTAACATGTCACATTGACAAATAAATTCCTCAAGTAATTGAAGCAGCTAAACAAGCTAAAGGTAAGAAAAGCACATAATGCTAAAGCACTACAGTTCTAAACAGCTACATGTTGTTTCAAAAAAATAAAAAAAAGCATAAACTTAAGCCCCAGACAACTGGCTATTTTCCAATTATTCTACTAACTGAGCTACTAATCATGATTTTCAACCACTAAATTATGCTGTCTTAACATATTTTCAAGAAAATTGTAGCTTAGCGAGCTGTAATTCTTAGATATAAACCTATAGCATGAACTAATACAGGAGTTAGGAAATTCTTGTGACTTATGATATTAGCTAACAAGACTGTAAATTCATTAGCTATTCCTCTGGAGCTCTTAATCTGGTCTGGTTTTTCCTGCATATACAGCAGCATGCCCAAGTCCATCTGGCATTACTTCTATCTTTTCCAACCTAAATGATTCTCTGATTCTATGTGATGCCGCTTTCAGTAAGCATTAATACTGGCAACAGACTTGAGAAGGCAGAAAAACTGGGATTAAAATTAAGCCACTTCATTGGAATTAAAGTTAGTAAAACATAGCTGAATTTGTGAACTTTATAGGTCTGACTTTACTGCTAGGGGATTTTATATTAGAATTGCCTTTGGCTGGAATTTAGGAACTTGTCAGGAAATTACCTCCTCTCCTCCCTTACACCCCCAATTTCACTGACGGAAAAATTTTCTATCTATATTAGCACCCTGCATTTCATCAGCCATTTCACATTTCTCTCCTAGAAAAGAGACACAGAGAAGTGTTATCAACAGCTTTGTCTCAGTACCTATATTCAGAAACAGGTTTGTAAAAAGTTCAAAGGTTTGGTTCCAACAGAAAAGGGTAAAGAAGCCTCTAACACATCTCTTCTCTAACATCTAAAAACTAACTGAAGTAGGCTTTTCTCTCTCCTAAATTTACAGGCTGTGAGAAAATTATTATTAACCCAGGTAGCAAAGTGTAACAGAAGAATAAATCACAGTGGTAACTCAAATTGGGATGGGGCTGAAATAACTATGCCAAAGGGAGCAGCTCTAATCCAAATCCCAAGGAAGTTTATGAAGACTTGCAGGAAGCACGTCAGTTACAGCAATCATGTATTTGCGATGGGAACTAATACTAGGCCAGTTCAGTATGCCAGAAACTAGACAAAATTAATTTTGTGAATCACTGAGCAGACAGTAGCCTGCAAAACTGATTAAGTGACCAACATGGAGACAAAACCCCCATATTTTACTGCCAAATCTCTTCAACCATTTTCCTGTTAAATACTTTTTCAGACTTGTAGCTCAAAGAACTAATTGGAATAAATGCAACTTTTCAATAGATCAAAGAACTTTATTTTTCATTAATGAAGTAATCATCAAAAAAAATATTGTGCCATCTCTAAATACTTTGTCGTCATAATGTTCTTGCTATATGTTTACGAAATCCTACAAGTCAACAGGACACCAGCACTATCCTTTCAGCTTATACTGCTGTCAATATAATGGACATCAACCCTATCTGTACATATTGCCACGAATTTGAGAAGCAACAGTAATAAAGAAAAAAGTGTCAAGAGATAATAACAACAAATGTGATGAGAATAGACCATAAGTATGGCACAGACCCAGTATGGGAAAGTAAGCGTGTGTTGAGAAAGCAAAGATATTTTTTATTGCCTATCATAGGGCGGTATTCAGTGTTCGAAGCTGTATACAGCCCTTCTCCTTGCTGAGACACATTCTTCCACAAACACAGCTCAGATGCTCAAGGCACAATCCACCCCACACATATCTTCCATTCATATCCCCAGAGAAAAGTAAACAGTTCAATTCTACCATAAGGGCTCATGCACATTTTTCATTGCTTCCTTCTAAAAGTTGGGATAATAACACTAATCTGCCTTTTCACAACGAAGAGAAAAAATAATAAAAAAAAAATCATTGGCTCACAATATTTGTACACTTCTGGGACTTGGGGATTTTGCTATTTTGAAGAAAACTGTGAGACCTTGCTTCCCAGAGTCACTGCAAGGCTTTCCCTAGCAGACCTCATATTTCACACACTCAGCAGTTGAAAAAATTAACCAGAGGAGTACTGGGGTAGCGGTGTGGGTGTGTGTGTGTAATAAAAAAAAAAAAAAAGAGAAGGAAAAAAAGATATTTGGATTTTATTAAGAAAACTACTTCCTGTCCTGGCTCTGGCCAGGACAGGGTTAACTTTTGCAGTAGCCAGGAGGGGGCATGGCCAGGACCCAGAGGTTATTCTATACCACCTCCCCATCCAGAAAAGGGGGAGAGGGGTCACTTGTGGATCAAGAAGCGTGGTGGCACGGACAGGTATTGGCGGGGGTTTCTCTGTTGTGAGCGTTCCCATGTGAATTGCTCGCCTCCCTCGTACACTTCGTTACNATATTTGGATTTTATTAAGAAAACTACTTCCTGTCCTGGCTCTGGCCAGGACAGGGTTAACTTTTGCAGTAGCCAGGCGGGGGCATGGCCAGGACCCAGAGGTTATTCTATACCACCTCCCCATCCAGAAAAGGGGGAGAGGGGTCACTTGTGGATCAAGAAGCGTGGTGGCACGGACAGGTATTGGCGGGGGTTTCTCTGTTGTGAGCGTTCCCATGTGAATTGCTCGCCTCCCTCGTACACTTCGTTACTAATATTGTTGCTCTTACTGTTTGTTTTCTTATTTTATTACTGTTTGCACTAAATTGTTCTTATTTTAGCCCATGATCTTTACCTTTTGTGCCTCCAATTCTCCTCTCCAGCCTGCTGCAGCGGGAGGGAGAGGGAGTAGTGAGAGAGCAGCGTGTGGTTTGGAGTGTTACAGTGGGAACACTAAATTGGGAAATACTATTCCTAAACCACAACACTTCCCCACAGCAATTCCAAAAAATTAGCACTTTTGTGTCAAAGATCTGCTAAGAAGAAACCAGTAACACTGACTTTCTCCTATTATTCTTAGGTGCAAGATATAAAGATATCTGCTAGAAAAGCAAGGTAAATAAGGAAATTTTCCTGTACAACCTACTTGCAGTTCTATTCCAGAAGAAGGCAACCAGTTGGTGCATGTATTTGTCAATACCCTAGCAATTTTAACAGTAACTGGAAATTTTTTTTAAAAGCCTTTCCAGGACATGGAACGGACAGGCAGTGGGGACATAACACTACGATCTTGACTTCCATTGCGAGCCTTCCCTTCCAGACAGCTTTCAATCAAACTCAGCATTTAACATTACATGGTAACACTTACCAGTTTTTAAGTCTTTCAAACTATGTGGTCACCTGTTACTCACACAGAAAATTTTTGTTGTAATTCCTTCCCCTTTTCCAAATTCAGATACTTTAAGCAATAATAGATCTCCTGAAATTAACTATGAGCTGTTGTTTACCACTGGATATCTACCCTGTGTAAAAAGACATTTTTTGCTTGAAGACTGAACAGCACAATCAAGGCCATAGGAAAAGCTTATCACTAGGTGAAAAGTTGAAGGACTTTCAATTGAGGAATATTCAAACTGAGGCACAAGGACTGAAGAGGTATATCAGTAGAGCACAGAAAGTAAATATGAACCCACTAAGGCAAACAATGAAAGAAAATGTAGAATAGATAAAATGAAAGAGGATATTAGTCAGAAAAATGGGAACGAGAAACAGAAAACAAATGAAAGGCTGTTTTAAAACAGAATTATTTGAATTAATGAAATAGAAATCCATTTTCATCTTCAAAATGTGTTAAAATCAAGGAGGGACTGGCACTTTGCTATAACTATCATATGGGACTAGTTTAGCTGGAGCTACAAGCACATCTACAGTCAGAAGTTAAGTAAATTTTACAGAAATAAAAAAGTCCAACTCTTCTGATTTTTAAAACTAGCTCTTAATAGTTGAGTAGTTCCTTTCACATGCTCAAAGAGATAGTCCGAAAGAAGTGTAAATTCAAAGCGTGAGATGTTATTCACAAAGTACAGGCGACACCCAGCCATGGGCTGCTCCAACAGCCCTGAGTCAAACACTGAACATCTTACTGAATTAATTCCATTACTTCCAAAGTACTTATAATATAGGCTTTATCAACCAGAGAACTCCTTACTGTGCATTACAAAGTTCATGTGCCATTATAACTGTTTTCCTCCAGCACAGAGTCGGCACTACTTCAAGAATAGATGCAATGTCTCACAAAAAAACCCACAATGCTGTCAAAGTCCTTCATTAAAAGGAATGACAGAAATAGTGTGACAAATAAAGCAATAAGCAATTTTCAGGCCAAAGCCTTCCCATCCATTGACCTAAGCTACTCAAAGGGCCTGAGACCACTTCCCAGGAGGTGCTGATAAACTCACCGTCAGAGCCAGCAGTTTTCCATAGGTGAGATGGGCTGGGATGTGGTCGCTCTTGGATCGCAGTGACTCCACGTACCAGTGCTCTGCTTCGGGCAGCCGGCTCATTCTCATATAGGCTTCTCCTGCAGGGTCAAACAAATGCTAGTGAGAACGCCCAAATTTTCTCAAGGGTTTCATAATTTGTTATCTCATAATTTTCTCTGTTTTAAATGTGCAGAGATCTTGAAGAATGTGAAGTTATTTGAACACTTGCAATCACACACACAAAACAAAGCCTTGGAGACACTTGAGTGAGGAGATTAAGTTAAGGCCTTATTAGGGCTGAAATAGCATAGTTGAGATGAAAACTATTGTTGGAACAGAATTGCCAGAGAGAGCTCCGGCTGCTAGGTTTTACTCAAAAGTCTCAAAGTAACAGAAATTTTACCTCATCTGCTTTAGAAAAGCTACTTCTTTTCCGTCACTCTACATTGCAAAGCATGGAATAGCAACGAGAACATGGAAATTTTGCATTTTATCATAATAACTCAAGAACCTGAATTTTGTTCTAAAAACTGGGGAAGTTTAAGAAAACACTCCTGAAAGTATATTGGAGGGAGGGACAAGACAAGACAATAAAAAAAACTAATCTCTGAATGTAGTTATATTAGGTCATATGCCACATTTTGTTTAAATTAAAACATAGCATCCATTATTTTAAAATTGCTAGTGATAAGTCACTAAAATGACCGAAGCTAGACATTTTTCAAAGTTAAATCCTTTACTATGAGAGGCTGAGGCAGGCAACGTCGAAGAACAATAGATGAATGGGATGTCAGAAAGCCTGCTATATTATATGTGTTTATACATATTATATATTAGTATTATACAGGTAATTGTTGTCATGAAGTTTCTGAGAAAGAGTTTAGCATACACAGCAAGACGGTCTCTTTCTTCAAGAAGCAAATGATTAAATTTCTCAAAGGTTGGAAACAAGCAATATGAAACAAGTGTGTAATGGTGAAGAATAACAGCTTTCGGATTAATACTCTGCACTTACACAGCTCTTTCACAAGGGCTCTGGATATAAACATGCCCTTGCCTGAGTCAATGGCAGTCTGAAAATGCCTATTGAAGATTCTGGATTTCATCAACCCAGCAGCTGATCCGTTTCTATTAAATGACTAAGTATCTTCCAAAAATTATGAAGTCACAGTTTCTCAATTGCTACTACTGGAGGATCAAGAGACTACAGCTGACCCAAGTAAAGATCACCTAAAGCTGTCTCCAGGTGAGTCACAGCCTCCAGCTCTGCATTACATGGAAATTAATAACTGTGAGGGCATCAGGGAAACAGAGGGACCAAAGTCCTTCATTCAAGATTGGAGCCAACTACCACACCCCCAAAACTTGGAGAAAAAGATTCTCAAAGAGGAAAAATAAGGAACTCATACCATGGGAGCTACTTTATCACTTTATCTCGAATATTTAGAGAGGCTATGGAAGATTTCCTTGATGAAAGAAAATTGGACAAGGCCAAGTCAGATTTTGTTTTTTCTGTCTTTCTCACCAGAGGAGAAGGATTCCAGGCAAAATGTGGCACATAAGTTTTGAGTTTCAGGAGTTAGGGTGTGGTGCATGCAAAAAGACCAAACTTCAGCCCACAGATAAAATGAGCATGATGTGGAGTCAGAAGTCATACGGAGCCAAGGCTAAGGGAAACCAACATGATTGTTATGAACAATCAGACTTTTTACAAACAGGTCTGCTGTATTTAAAGGCTTGCACCCCTGTTTGGAAAAAAAGTCTATTTGTTCTAAATCAAAGATCTACGTATCTTTCTAAATCAAAGATCTACATAGCATTCTGTACTAATGCACTGATCTTGGATATCCGATTGCATACACTGAAGCACTCAAGTGATTCTGCTGCTGTTTAGGGCCAAACTAAAAGAACAATTCCCTCAAAAAAAAGCCCAGGCTAAATTAAAAAAAAAAATCCAAACAGGTAAGAAACCCCAAAAGAGCATAAACATCAAATTCAGTGATCGTAACATCACATGCAATTTTTTCACTATGTCAGCACTCACAAATAAGTGACATAACATTACACCTTATCTGCACAAAACAAAGTCATGAAATGTTGAAAGGGTGGAAGAAGCCAGAAGTCAAGCTCTATGCTCCCCTCAACTCCTCTCCCTAGCTGCATGCTTTATGGCAGAAAGTTTAATTATTCGATCGCATACTATTTTTCCCACAGGCCCCTGCTTCATTAGCATACAGGAAATGAGGAATCCATATTGTCTTTTTCTTTTCTTCAAGTGGAATATTCCACCCCAACCTGTTACAACTTGGCACAGTTTCAGGCAATTAACAAGATGCTTTAAGAAGTAATGTAAGCAACCATAAGAGATGGAGCTATTATCTGCGGGTAGTAAAGGCTGAATGCACTGCCAAATTTCAAATAGATCCAAGGTTCTCATCTACTTTTCATGGTGTGTTCTGATATAAGAAGAGATTAAAAACTTTGGAGTACTTGCAAATTCAATTTTTAACAGGTTTTAAGAGCTCAACTACTTCACAAACTGAACTCCTAAAACTTTGAGGATATTTCTGAGTGGGGCACCTAGAAACAAAGCTACAATATGTCAATCTAAATATCAAACTGTAAAGAAAGAAACTTTCGGAAGTTCACAGATGAAAACTGGGAGGAGCTGTTGACTTCCTTGAAGGCAGAAAGGCCCTGCAGAGAGACCTTGACAAATTAGAGAGATGGGCAATCACCAACCATATGAAGTTGAACAAGGGAAAGTGCCCTATTCTGCACCTGGGATGGGGCAACCCTGGATGTACGGACAGACTGGGGAATGAGAGGCTGGAGAGCAGTGCCAGGTAAATTGTCCTGGTCAATGGAAAGTTGAACATGAGTCAGCAGTGCCCTGGCAGCCAGGAGGGCCAACCCTGTCCTGGGGGCCATCAGGAACAGCATCACCAGCCGGGCAAGGGAGGGGATTGTCCCGCTCTGCTCTGCACTGGGGCGGCCTTGCCTTGAATATTATGGGAAGTTTTGGTCACCAGAATATAAGAAAGATGTTAAATTATTAGAGAGTCCCCAAAGGAGGACAATGAGGATGGTGAAAGGCCTTGAGAAGAAGCTGTATGAGGAGCAGCTGAGGTTACCTGGGCTGTTCGGCCTGGAGGAGACTGAGGGGAGACCTCATCACAGTTACAACTTCATTGTGAGGGGAAAAGGACAGGCAGGCACTGACCTCTTCTCTGTCTTGCCCAGTGACAGGACCTGAGGGAATGGCCTGAAGTCATGTCAGGGGAGGTTTAGGTTGGATATCAGGAAAAGGTTCTTCACCCAGAGGGTGGTTGGGCACTGGAACAGGCTCCCCAGGGAAGAGCTCACAGCACCAAGCCTGACAGAGTTCAAGAAGAGTTTGGACAAGGCTCTCAGGCACAGGGTGTGACTTCTGGGGATAGTGCTGGGCAGAGCCAGGAGTTGGACTCGGTGATCCTTGTGGGTGCCTTCCAACTCAGCTGATTCTGTGATTCTGTGACTCTTTGCAGGTCATTCTCTATAGCTGAACATTTTTGTCTGAGGAACCTGTATCGAGAATTCCTACATTATAAGTAATTAGAACATAGAATACTACAGAAGGAAGCACTGTTAGAGGTTCTGTTATTAATTCCATCTTCTAAATGAAAAAAAGAAAAAGTTGAAAACTGACAACAGCTCCTACCACTGCCATACTCAAAAACCAGAATGAAATCAAGCAATGGGTAACTGAACCATTAATTCAATCAAATGAATTTATGCATTAGACTGATGCAATTTAATAATAGCTATGCCAGCTTGAGATAATTTTCCAACAAAATCTCAGAGAAAACATGTATGGACTGATTTCTGTAATTCAGGATGCATTTGTGTGTCTGAGATTAAAATAAGAAAAATAATATTTGTCATTTACAATCACGCATTCTTAAAAACTTGCGACACAAACGATTTAGTCATTAGAAAGATAGTAAGAGTGTCCATTGGCAGAAAATATGCAAACCAACACGTAAGCAGATTTCTATATTTACTTTAAGAACTACTTTCTTTGCAAAATCTTTCAGATCTCATGCTATAAATCTGAAAGATCACACATGGACACTTTATTAATAAAACTTGTCAGATCTGTAAAGCTCAACAGAGGTAACAGTGGCAGAGAAAGAAATTCAAGGGAGTGAAAACCTTAAGACGTGAATGGACAGTTATTTCCAGTCCTTAATCTGTATCAACACACAGACATGTGTGGCATTGCCTGCACCAGGAGTGGTGGTAATAAATTCAATAGATGACTGGAGTAAAATGGGACAGATCAGTAATTCGAAACCGTTTCCAGTTTTACAGGGGTTAGTTCAGTTAATATTTTCTGAGTTTTATGAACCTGTTTCTTGGCTTATTCTACTAGAAAGAGCATATATTATTAAACTGTAATTCTCATTTACTAATGTAGTGCAAGAAAAACATTAATATGCAACCATTTAAAGAAGTGCATACAAAGTTCATTAACATTTCCATTAATACTTTCAAAGAAATGAGAAACGGGATACCTTTTTAGCTAGATTTACACCACCATAATTAAAATCCCTATCCTCAAGTGGACTTTATTTGCCAGAGACAGACTACTTGAAGAGCCATTCACCAACAGTATTTTCCCATATTTCCTCAGAATCCTTGGAATTTAAAAATAATCCTTCAAAATAAACAAAATTAAACAGAACCTCACAAAAATAATAAACTAGCCAAAACCTCCCCACTAAAATCATGCCAGGATATTAATTACAATTAAAAGTATTTGATTAACATAGCATTAACAATAATTAACATATAATTAACAGTAATCAAAACCCAATAACAATCATAATAAATATTAAATATTAGCATTAAATAATGATCCTAATAAAAGATTAGCTTGCTAGCAGCCATTTCCCCTAAAGGCTAATATTTTACTTGATAATTACTTGATAATTAAGTGGAATGTGTTTGTAAAGAAAAATAAATTTTAAAAAAGGACACAAGATTTTCCAATACATACCACATATTGTTAGAAAGCAAAATTAGGTAGCATTCACATGAATATATGTTACACGGTTCTAGACTAAGCTCTCATATGTTGATTTCATGTTTGCTCTGTTTCGGATGCATGCAGTCGTACCAAGCAAAGGCCATAGCCTGGTAGGGAGCACACCAGACTTTCTGATCAGAAAGTACAATAGAACTAAGGACGTAAAAGCACTGTACCTCCACAGGTGAAGGTACCCATACTTTCAGATTAAGATAAGAAGCTATGTCCCTCCAGTGGTCCTCCTTTTAGGACCCCAAAAGATATTGCTGAAAAGACAACTGAAAAATTATCTCCATAAAGGAGACAATGTAGGTAAATCTGCCTCGCATCATCCTTATATTTGATAATTATCTGCCCCTCAAATTTCTGGGAGGTAAAATTGTAATATAGAAAATATAAAATGTGACATGGACAAGACACCAGATGTCAAAACACAAAGGAAGATGGAGATGCCCTTTGAAAAGAAAAATCTCTAATATACACATTCCATCAGGATTTAAATTTAATTTTTCCATCATTTCTTTGAATTGGGAGTAAAACCAAGTTGCCTTAGAAAATGATGGAGAGGTCTGCATCCCGGTGTGTCACAATACCACAAGGAGTTTGTGCCTTTGACAATGCGACCGTGCAGCTTTCTTGTGCAAATCAAGACCGCAGATGTGCTGTACCATAAGTGCACCTCTCTAGACGTATGACTTCCCTCTTTTTTCCCTTCGGTACCCGTGCATAAAATAACATAATAAATCTGGAAGCACGGTTTGATGTTATACTATACTGATGTCTAAGATATACTGCAACAGATTAACAGTTTTGGTTATAAATATGCAGTACATGCACATCTTCCCCGAAACAGCTGAAGCATGTGAACATAATGAGCATCAAGCTCTGCATAGACCAAGCACATTCTGCGTTGATTTTTTCCCTTTTACAGAATAATCTCCTTGAAGATTTCAAGGAAGGTATTATATTTTACCAGGGTTTTTGATGGATAGGAGTCAATCCACATTTACTTTGGCTGAACAAATTCTTACAGGCCTCAGTTAGCCAGAGCTGGCATTATCTGATTTAATTAGACCACTAAGCTACTTTTGAAGGAAAATACCTAAAGCAGAAAACAGATATAAATGAAGGGCCACATAACATCAGTTGCAGCGTGGAACAGCATGGATGTTGCACAGCTGCTTCCTGCTGTACAAAGGCTTCCAGTGAAAGAAGTATACTGACAAAAATAGAGGCATTGATTGAGCCCACACAAGGCAGGTAACTTCATTTTCATGCCAGCATGGGTTTCTTTAAAACACTATTAAGAGAAGCACTTTCCATTAGAATCATGCCTAACAGGGATCCCTGTAGTCCATTTTCAATATTGGACCATATTTTTGGTCTGCAAATGTTATGATTATACTTATTTTCATATAAAACTCTGCACGTTTAAAATAAAAATGCATTTCATCTTTAGAATCAGCTTTTTCAGACTATTAACTAAGAAAACTCAAGCATTTCGCATTAAAATATAGACCAAAGAGATAAAACTAAGAAAATCTGGGAACTTGGGGGAAAAAAACCCAAACATGGTCTCAAATATTCAATTACCATCTCCAACAATCCACTGCTGTAACCTTCACACCCAGCTTGAATCCCTCAAAGCAAAGTGAAAAAACAGGAGACACTGCAATTAGATTGAAGATTCATACTTAGAATCACAGAATCATTTAGGTTGAGAAAGACATCACAGATCATCAAAGTCCAACCTTTGACTGACCATCATGTCAACTAGATCATAGCATCAAGTGTCACATCCAGGCACTTCTTGAACACTTCCAAGGATGGTGACTCCACCACTCCCCTGGGTAGCCCGTTTCAATTCTTGACAACCTTTTCAGGCTGAAAATTCTTCCTGATGTCCAGCCTCCCCTGGCACAGCTTGAGGCCTTTTCCTCCTGTCCTATTGCTAGTTGCCTGGCAGAAGAGACCAACCTCCAGCTGGCTACAACCTACTTTCAGATAGCTGAAAAGAGTGATAAGGTCTCTCCTGACTCTTCTCTAGGCTAGATGTGCCCAGCTCCCTCAGCTGCTCCTCATAGGACTTGTGCTTCAGACCCTTCATCAGCTCCCTTGCCCTTCTCTGGACACGCTCCAGCACCTCAATGTCTTCCTTGTAGCGATGGGCTCAGAAATGGACTCAGGAATCGAGGTGCGGCCTCACCAGTGCAGAGAACAGAGAGTCAATGACTTCCCTGGTCCTGCTGGCCACATTATTTCTGATACGAGCCAGTATGCCTGGGCACATGCTGGCTCGTGTTCAGCTGTTGGTGACCAACACCCCCAGGTCCTTTTTCTCTAGGCAGCTTTCCAGCCACTCTTCCCCCCTGCCTGTAGTTGCTGTGACCCAAGTGCAGGACCCAGGAATTCACCTTATTGAACCTCATACAATCGACCTTGACCCATCATCAATCCAGCCTGTCCAGGTCCCTCTGCAGAGCCTTACTGCTCTCCAGCAGATCAATACTCCCAACCCAACTTAGTGGCATCTGTGAACTTACTGAGGGTGCACTCGATCCCCTCATCCAGATCATCCGTAAAGATATTAAACAGGACTGGCCCTAATACTGAGCCCTGCGGAACATCGCCAGCGACTGGCTGCCAGCTGGATGCAGCACTTAGCTACTTAGCTTTGGACACCAGATATCAACTACCACAGTCTGCAAAGTCTCAGAGGGGGAAGGGTTAAAGTATCCGAATGAGGGTGGGAAGGGGGAGTGAAGGAAGCCCAGCATTTTATTCCCATCACCATTGGAGAGGACTCCATTCTTATTTCCATGGAACATGTAATAAAATGTACATATGAAATAAAAAAAATACCCTTTTTCCTTCCAAGCTAGTTTTAAAAGAAAAAAAAAGACTTGCAATGTACACTTAGTAAGAAGTTACCAGTAAAACTTCATGAGATGCCTAGGAAGCACACTGATGACTAAAGCTTAGATAAGTGCAGGTAACATACTCTGCATAAGCTATGATGTGGGGTACGTATTTCACAGCTTAATCATCTTTGGATCTTATAAATTAAGTGTTGCTCATCATGCACAGTAAAACTATACCAAAGGGTTTCCTGGAGTTCTAAACAATATTTCAAAATAATTCAATAAGAAAGCATCTAATGGGAGCAAGGGGTAAATGGGATAGGAGCCTTAACAATATTAACAGGTTTGTAGAAACAGCCACATCCACCCAAAAGCATAATCAAGTAAAGTGATAGTTATGTTATAATCATCAACACAGAAAGTCTCTCTGCATGCTAAGCCTTTGTACTCATGATGCAAACCTCTGCACCAGATGTAAAATCTGGCTCCCCTTTTCTGGTCTGTACACTTGTGTATGATTTGTTTTCTGTCCATGTGCAATCCAGCAGATTCACAAGGAGAATTTAAACTTTAGTTTGCGCATCATGAACTGTATTCACTCCTGCAACGTTAGCTTTTTTGTGACTTGCATTTCTCATTAAAAATGCTCGTAAGGCTTTGCCTGAAGTGCATTTGAAAACAGACATTCAGATGTTAGTTAGCAAGGGCAGATGAAGTGCAATCAAGACATTTGTCTTTGTGACAGTATCTTCCCAATCTAAACCTGAACAATGCCACCCCAACATCTTTCTTGTTACTGTTTGGTACTAAAATAAAGCCTCCATGGTCCACTTCACACCACTTAACTGTCAGGAGTATGAATTACTGTAGCAGGTGGGCTAGTGTGGTTTTAAAAGCAGTGTAATACAATCAACTGTACAATATCAGATTTCAAGGAACGCAAAAGACATCGAGAGCAGAGGCTGATCCTTAAGCAATCCTAATATTGGCATTAAAGTGTTCAAGATCCCATAGGGACCATTTTATCTTTTGACCTCAGGCTTTAATTGAAACTTTAAACAAAATATATTACCTATTTAATACAGCTGAGCTGGACTCTGGCCTTTGTAGTGCAAGTTGCCATGCCAAGCAAATTAATCTGTGTAACCTTAGCATGTACTTTTTAATTTACATCAAAGCAATATGGTATACAGAAAATAAATACCAAGCCAACCTTACACAGCTTGTTAAATAATTATTTTGATTCTAGTTTTAGAGTTTTAATTTTTAGCTGTTTTGGGTTCTCCTAAGGAAAAAAAAATGAAAAGGTTTTATTTCTTGGTACAAAGCCAGAGAAACATATGGTTTCCTTAGCTGAGTTGTTGCACACCTGGCAAAATAAATCACAGCAACAGGAGACCAAAATCTTCCCCGCAACTTTTTCATATGCACAAACTTAGAACATCTGATGCCAGTATTACAGCCCTGTCCTTTGCACCATGAAAAAGATGCAACGTCAAATGGATGCCTGCCCCAATACTTCTTTTTCCCATTAAGAGGCAAGTTACAGGGTGTTTTAAAGGATGAGAGTCTGTCAGGCAGACGGACACACCAGAGGAATGAGTCACTGGGCCTGTCAGAGCAAAAGGCCAACAGAAGCAAGCACAGGAAAAGAAGTGTAACACAAACAAGGAAAGCAGGTGGTGCAAAGGCTTAGCACTGCTGGAGTGTTAATGCTACTGCACTCAGAGTGCTGGAGTTCAAACCTGATTCAGTTTAAACAGTTCATCTCCCGCTTATTCTCTTTCAAGTAGGTCATGTACATCATACAGGAGAAAAAAAAACCTTCCAAAAATCTTCAATTACATGAATGAGCAATTATTAACAATTAGAGGAAGCACTGTTTCCTTCTATCGCATGCCAATATGTGGCAATACGTGTGCCACTCAACCAAGCAAAGAGATTGCCAGAGACTGCGAATACATTCACCACGAATAACAACCATGGCAGATAATCCTCAAACTGTGACTGTTCTTGGATTTCACGATAAGCTGTGAAGACTATTTCCACATGTAAGGAGATGAGGAAGACTACTTCCTTCTGCTACTTCCCAAGCAGATGGGGAGCACTCCCCAGCCAGTTTCTCCCCCTTCCTCCCCAGCAATGAGCATACAACGAGTGGGCACAGCTCAGTCGGGTTTATGCAGTTGCAAGCGCACGAGACAGGACTGGCCTATTTCAGTTCCTCTAGTCTCCCTTTTAAAGGCAAGAAGTAGGCAGACAAGTTTATGTAACGCTGTTTATCAAAGAAAGTGTTATAGCGAACGTGTTTATAATTTTGTCTTGAACATCAAAACAGAAATAAACACTCCAGTCGGCCTTCTGATACTCAGTGACACAGTACGAGCTGCAAAGCGGATGCACTCCCGGTAATGGATGCGGTTGCCTTGTTCTCCTGTCACACACAAAGCAAAGAGATGACTGAATAGGTATTTAGGATTTACCTCACCCAACTTGGGCTACTCAGTCTAAGTTAGTCATCTCAAATCCTTTTAGAGGAGAAGTATGCTTGCAGGGATTATGTGTATAATCTTAAATAGATGTCTACGTCAGATGGGCTTCATTACTCCCCAGAGGTATGGTTTTCTTTCCACACTACAAAGAAGCATAGCTACCTAGCTCTGTCTTGCCATCTCAGGTAGGAGAGACTAAATGCAGTCATGGAGCTTATGTAGACACATCCAGGACAGCGTTGAACAAATCAGTCTGAGTCCTGTTAATATAGCTGCACAGCATTCTATTCAAGTCACTACCTAACTTTGTGTAGCCTCTTGGCTTGCCTTCACAGCATAACCTACAAGCAACACTTCAGCAACCAGTGTGAAGCAAGTTCTGTCTTCCCTGCAAAAGCTGCCATCACAACAGCAACCAAAATACAAATACATGCTACATTAATGGTGAGTTGAAATTCTCAGAGCTCCACGAGGACCTAAGGTACACTCAGTTGACCATAACTTGTTATGCCACCAGGACATCCATGAAGTGCTGGCAGCAGCTTAAAGGAAGCAGAAAGCAAAGTCCGCTTAGTTTGATGCACAAACTAAGCTAAGAAGAAAAAGAAAAGAGTATAGCAGGAGCCAACCCTGGGCAAAGGACTGAGCTCGGCTTTGTGTTTTTGTGAGTTAAAAAAATGCAAACCCCAGGAACAGAGTGAACTTGGACATCACAGACTGTGCTTACAAAGGAAATTGAGAAAGGCCTCCTGAACCTAAAAAAGCAACCAAAAATAAGTAAAAATCTGAAGAAATTTATAGGTCATAGTGGTTTCAAAGGAAGCACCTATTCATTGGAAAAGAAAATGGGGTAGCACAAGCCTGCTTTGCAATGGAACAAGCATTACACGCTAGAAACAGCACTGGTTTATGTTTCCCAATTTTGTATTCTGAGGAGAACTTTTATCAGAGTTATGAAAAATATATCTACACAAAAGAGGGCAGTCAAACTTCAGAGGATTTGCTGGAGCACTGCAGTATTTCAGCAGTCACTATAGGACACCAACAGTAAGCAGAGGTTTAATTCACACAGTGGTGACTGTTGATACCACCACCAAATTGATCAGCAAATGTTGATAAATAAAACTGATAAAACAATAATTTCACTAAGACTGACAATGAGCAAAAGTGTATGTAATAATCAATCAGTGCAATTTATGGATTTTAGCCATTGGCATCAATCTGGTAAAGCTTAGCATTGAGGGAGAAGTAACTCACCATTGAACTGTATGAACTGCTAAGAAAATGTTTAGACTGACATTAGATACTTAGTCACTGTGGCAAGAGAAGTCCTTAATTTAGCATTTACATTCACATTTTTCAAACACATAGCAACAGTTACAACTATAATTTTACTTTTTCCTGTGCCCTTTTTCCTATGCCTAGTACTTGTACGGTGCTAATAAAAGATGCCTTTCCTGACTAAGTAGTCAACAACTGTGTCAAACCAATTGGTATCAACCAAAACATTCCCTTGTATACCAGGCATTGGCAGAGGGGAACCACACAAAACCCCACACGCTTCCTGTTGATCCTAATTGTTTTCACATATATTTTTAATTGCTCCACTTTGAACTACTTTAAAGTAAAGGGTCTTACATCCTTTTCTATCCCAAACAGGAGAGTACTGGGCCAAACACTGAGGTTGCTCAGCAGAAACACACGTGCTTTGAGAGAGAATTCCACTTACAAGCATCTCTAAAACAGTAAGAACCAGCCCTCTTGTTTTCAGATCTGAGTATTATAAGTAATACTTCATATTATCTTCTATCTGTTTAATGTATCCCATATAAAAATGTGATGAAGAATACAAGGAAATGAAGTTGAACAAAGAAACACCTCACAGATAAACTGATTTTTTTTGCAGTACTCAAAGGACTCTTGAAATTTTGAAGGACAGACAGCTGGTCCTGGGAGAAGAATAAGAAGAATTCTCTCATTGCAGATGTCTAAACTAAAGTATATCAGCTGGAAATAAGTTTTTGGCATATCCTTAAAAAAAAAAAAAGTACAGCTATCCCTGTGGGTCTGTCTGGATACCTTGTTGGTTTACAAGGCAATTCAACATCTAACACCCACACACACGTTGGCACATGGGGCCTCCACAGTAGTGGATGAGAGATTCTGGAGACAAAGAAAAACCTTAATCCACGCCTTCTAAATGTAAAACTGCTGCATTGACAGTCTTAAAGATATCCCGTATCTAACAGTCTCATCATTTATTGTGCCTTATCCAGCATTGCAGTTGCTGGTATTTAAGCTCTGAACCTAGTTTGGCTTTTATCTACTGAAGGTAATTATTTTGGTTTTTATTAGCTCATTAATTTGAGCACCAGTTGCCTGGATAAGGTCTTTTGTTTCACCCTGACTCCTCAAATATCATTCTGAAGCACTAACAATGCACTTACCCATCATGTTATATAAGCTCTGTGGTGCAAACTGCCTTGGCATTTTCTGTATTGCTTCTTTGTAAACGGTAAGGGCCTCCTGAAAAGAGACACACAGGTGGGAAAACACCGACTTTAAAAGCATCCTTCCAAATACAAAGTAAAACCAAACTATCTTCCTTCCCCAAATGAAAGGTGCAGGGATAGAGAAAAGACATCAGCGTCAGAAATGCCAGAGAAAGTACAAAATTTCTCCTTTTAAAAAGTTTTTTTTACCTGAATTTTAACAAATTCAGTGAGGCTTATAGACAAGAGATCAAGTTAATTCCAATATTGCAACTTCTTTTCCAGGCAAAAGTAACAAGAACATTTTTTTATACCTCTTAATGACTGATGAGTTTATAAACATAAAATTCTATAGGCTGTCAAAGAATATGGAGTATTAATGAACTGCAGACAAAGCACTTTCTGATGATTAACTACACTAAGTGACCTAAAAATAAAGAACTCATTGTCTACTGCCAAATAATAACAATGCACAATCCTCACAACTGAAGTCTACTCCACAGAAAGAATGAGATGCACTACAAAGTCAAGAATGCCAAAACTGGAATCCCTTTGCAAATATGCTCTGCCTTAAATTACCTGATCATACATTTATTCATTTGCCACTTTGGATGCTTACAGGTCAGTCTGTTAGCTCTGCATCAGTCACAGTTTATGAAGGCTACAATGACCACTAGGAAGTAATCTGAAGTTTTATATTCTTAAAAGCACTTGTATCCCACAGGCACTGAACTCCAACTCTACACCCCATCAGCTGTGCAGACAAAATGCTGCTGTTCTCTTCTCTTCTCCGTATATATGAATTACCTGTCTGTGTTTTAACCAATTAGTAACTCCATCTGACAGAGCTGGATGCAGCAGACAGATGACAGGGAATCTGTCCAGCCTGTGCATGCCTGATCTTAAACAGCTGACATAACTGTCATGGTCAGGAACACTTATATGGATCAAAATCACTCACAACTCCCCTTCTAAAGTATGCCTGACAACACAAACAGAGAATGAATTTCTTTCAAATACTGCTAAAGGTCAAAACCTCGAGTAAATGCCCAGTTTCAGTTAAGCTCATCAGGGAAAATGGAGAGGAATCACAACAGTCACAGTTGCACGTGTAAATGAGATGGGATGGCTTGGGTGCAGTACTATTGTTACATTAAAAATATCTAACCCACTTTAGCACTTCGATCAAGTTATCTGAAAATAACACACAGTGGGATGTTTTTAATCACCGAAGTTTTAAATTATTTCAACTGGGTCTTATTTTTGGAGACTTAAATGCAAGCATAATTGCACTTTTCCAATTAAAGATGGACTTACTCTGTTTTGAATTATAAAGCCACTACACTTTAGGTTGACTGGCCTTTAATCAGGTTTTATCCTTGCATACCAGCTGTGGGTACAAAGTCAAAACCAATGAACTAACACATATCAGATGTGACCACTGCTAATGTTGACTCTGACATGAGAACATCACACTGCTAATTAATATCATTACACCAGTGGCTGTAGAGAACAAATATTCTCTGTAGAGAATGCTAATCTTGATCTGGTGAAATTCAATCAGTTTATGCCTGTGATGTATTTTGAAAGTCTGTGTGGAAGCAGTAGCTATTATTTGTACATGAAGGTTTTATAAATATATTATACACAAATCTGGAGTCTTACCTCATAGTGTCCTTGTTCATGAAAAAGTTTTCCTAAGTTATAAAGACAGCTGGTAACAGAGCTTTTATGAGCATGAGGATCTTTCAGATTTTCATCAGGGATCTCTGAACACTTCACAAAAGTCCTCCTGGCTTCCTCTGTCTTCCCTTGATTCATCAGAATGATACCAGTATTTAAATAGGCAGCTGCGGAGAGGGAAAAAATGTTATCTTTTAATGGAGTTCTCTTATGCTATATATACTGGTTTAATTCTAAGTAGCACCTGATAGAGATCCCATGGTTATCTAATTAGGTTTTTGAATAATGTAGATCACTCACTGGTGTGAGTGTGAACACGTAACATATGTGAACATGTAAAAGGTAGACGTTCAGAGACAAGGAAAGAAGTGATATAAAGACTGAGTAAGGAGGGAAGGAATCACTGGTTAGGCAGGGTGTTCCATTTCGTTCCTCTTTTTAGGACTGTATAAAGCATATGGCACCACTGCTTGAAGTGTTACAAAAAAATATACATATACATAAAAAAATATATACATACAGAGAAGATTTAATACTGAAGGTACAAAAGTCTCAGCAATCTTAAAAAGCACCACTTGATTTTGGAACCTATTACTGGCAACATCCCAATGATTATTCTCCATTTTCCCCAGGCAAGAAAGAAAAAATGAAAGGATTGCAAAAATATTTGTATTATTCACTCACACATACAATAAATATCAGGGTTTAGCTGTAAGAAACAGAAAACAGGAGCCTGAAAATTTGGGCAGTATTATCTGCAGCTCAACACCCCAGATCAGAAGCATTTTAAGTTCTCGTAGTGCTGCTGAGTGTTAATTCATTATCTGCTTCTTACTTGTACCACATTAAATGTAGCCGTTTACTAGTAAACACTTGCTTTCAAGGGCACAATTTCACCTTTTGCTTTCTGACTTAAAAGCTTCTGAAAAAAAAGAAAGCATTATTAAAGAGTAGGAAAATTTTCTATGAAAACTGTAGTCCATATTATACAAGCTTGTATAGTTAAAATACTTACAAGCTAGTGTGGGTCTGCTACCAATTGCCAGTTTATAGTAATGCAATGCCTCTGAAAACCTGTTGTTTTCCTGAAGTAGTAATCCTCTGCATAAGGAAAAAAAAAAAAAAAAGAAAAAGAAAAGAGTAAGGTGTGAGGTTACTACAAAGAGTAACTTGAAAACAAATACTGAAAACAAAACTTGGGTAACAAAGAAAAATATGCTGACTGGTATTTCAGAGTTATAAGCACTCACTAACAGTTCAGTGTGAAAATTATTCCGTGTTTAAAGATGAATTCATAGACATCAGGTGCATCCATATGGCTTTAACAGAGCAGATGTTAAACAGAATAGTTTTGGCTTTCTTGGAAACCAGGAGATCCATTTACTCAGTTGAGAAAATGTTAGCCTGTGAGACTTTTTGAATTGGATAGAGTATGATGGAGGTATTTGTAAGTCATTAATGATTAGCCTGGCATCTTTCCTTGACCTGAAATAAGCAGGTCTTTTTCAAATGCATGATAAAGTTAAGCACCCAGCCCTTCACATGTGTTAAGGACTCCCCTCGTTGAGCAATTTCACTCGATTATTCGCTGTACAGCCAAGCACCTGCAACAGTTCTCGTTTCTCCTGTACTCTTTATGCTCTGAACAAATTTACTAACTGAAGAGGTATTAAAAATTACAGTGAATATTTCCAGTTTCATAATATATGGGCTTTCATTAGGCTTTTGAGACAAACATCCTCGTGAATTACAATTTATACCAGTCACCCACAAATTTCTGAGAAGTGGTCTGGACATCATTGACATGAATGTACATTGATGCTTAAATGAAGGCTCAAAGCACTACAGTTTTCTGAAGTTTTAGAAGACTGAAAAAAAGCATATATAAATATATTAAAACCAGAATGATTTAAAAATCCTTAAAAACTAGTCTTTTCAGAGTGGAGACACTGACTTCAGTATCCGGGGTAAATGTCCCTTGTCATATAACTCAAAATAACCAGGAAAACACAGATTTTCCTCTTAGGTGGAAGTGGTATCATATTTATTTGTAGTTTTCCTAACCTACAGCAAATTTCTTTTCTTCATCTATGATTTTATCTGCTGATAGCTTTTCAAACTGCAAAGGGCTTAGACTTCTTCTATCTCCAGTCTCAAATCAGAGAAGATTTGATTTCCCTCCAGCATCTCAGGAAAACTTTTTGAATTAAACCAGTAAACTTCAAGGGATGACAAGAGAAGGGCAGTTAGCTAAGGAAGTAGCCACCATCTATGTTGTTTGCTTCTTGTCACTGGGTTAGGATATAACAGAATTGAGGAATATATCCTCTTTTTCTTCTATACTATCCTATCAGCATCACACGACCTCACTTTGAAACTGTCTCCCAATTAACTTCAGATTAGACAGTAAACCACTTTTAATATTAACAGAACTTACATTTAGTAGGTACTTGCAGTAAAGTGATCAATGAGGGAATACATTCAGGATACTTTTTGCCATGGCACCAAGGTCTGTAACTACTATCCAGTATCTTGCAAATGGCAAGAGGTATGATCATCAGGATGGAAATAACAATTTCTAAATTTTTGAGAAGCTGAATTTTGTTTACTCTAAAAATTTTTATACACTGTCCTTACTTCAAGCAAGATTAATTATGGTACTTTGATCCTGTTCGCTATTGATAGTAGGAGAATTAACAGAAAAAAATGATGTGCATGGTCTGACAGTTAAGCTGCTTCTTAATTTTTTAAAAAGTAAAATCATTCTCGCACAACAATTTTGAAACAATTTATCTAAGAAATTCCATTCTTATTTTAGTTCTGGAATAAATAATGTAACATATTGAGAGAAGTAATACAGTAATTGGTCAACTTCACCAACACAAATTACTTTCATAAGTGTACATTTGTGGTTTTGTGATTAAAAGAACTTTTATTTGCAATTATTACACATTAATCTTCTGCATTCACTACAAGCTCTAATACTGACTCTTTTGATTAATTACTTGATACTTTGAGGTGGGGTTTTTTTTTACTTCTCTTTCAAAAGACTCTTTTCTTTTAAAAGCTGTTTTGTTAACTGTCAGTCTGTCAGTGTCTCTCCCTCTTTTCTTCTCATATCTATAACCCAAGCAGCTCAGATGAAGGACTGAGTGCCGAATTCCACCAAATATTGTTTTATTTGTATTCGTTATGAGGTTTGGTAGAAGAAAGAGGAGAAGAAAGATATAATCTTACCAAGGCATGAAACTGCTTCTTCTCCTTGTGAAATAGGTCCTGATTGATCACTAGTTTTCACTGTAGCTTCTGGCAGTACAAAAATTACTAGATTTATGAGTCTCCAGTTCTAGTTTCTGATTAAATAAAGTCAGGAAAAGCTGACTTTTCTAGATGCAGTGAAAGAACATCCCCTGACTGGAGCTCACACCTTGCAGGCCCCGCAGATTCCAGTATCTCACCCCTCCCAGTGGCCAGGGCACTTGGTTGTATAAGGAAATGTCTACTACAGCCAGGAACAGATCTGTTCTTGACACGCCTTTCACTTCTTTGCTTACACTGCAAAATGGTAACTGCTCTTTGGAGATTTTTGGCAAAGGGGAGAAGGAGCAGAGAGAAATACCACAAAAGCATCAATACAGTGAGAAGCATTGGACATAAGCCAGAGGTGGAGCAAAGCCACCGACACATGTTGAGTATGTACCTAACTTTTGTGGTTACAAAGACATAAAACCTTCCTTTTTCCTTACTGAAGGATGAACAAAGGAAAGCACATCCTTGAAGTAAAGATGCTTGATACAAAACAGTAAGTTCAAGTGATCAACTTGGATGAAGACCTTAAAGTCTTCTGGAACTTTTAAACAAACTTTCCACAGTTACTAAAAATGCCAAAATAACTAAATAAAAAAGCCTAACCTCGAAATGCCCCCTCAAAAAACCAAAACACAGGAACAGTTGCTTCAAGTTGATACTTCCAAAATTTTTTATTCTCTCCAGCTCGCCTTCCCAGTTGTAAAGACAGACAAATGAAAATGTTAAATGAAACATGCAACTTCTGTGCAAAGACAGTTTACTGACATAACTGGAAAAATGTGGCTTCTAAAGTTTAGTAAGACAAGAAATGTGAAAGAATAAATGAACATGAGGAAGAACTTCTTCACTGTGTGGGTGACCACAGACTGGAACAGATTGCCCAGAGAGGTTGTGGAGTCTCCCTCACTGGAGGTATTCAAGGATCGTCTGGACACAATCCTGTGCCATGTGCTCTGGGATGATCCTGCTTGAGCAGGGGGATTGGGCCAGATGACCCACAGGGGTCCCTTCCAACATTACACATTCTTTGATTCTGTGAAATACATGAGGATAAAAGTATTTGGAAAAGAAAAAGCTACTTAAACCATAGGACACACAGTAGACGGTTATAAACTGTCCATGAATTAATTTTGGATTAATTAGGAGACAAGTTCTAACTATTATAAGTAGCAAGATTCTGGAACCTTACAACAGGATTTTTTTTTTTTTTCCCTGCATTACTTCTACATGGAGCTACTTTTACATGGAGTGTTAATAATTTACAAAATGGAGGATATGTGCTGACTGCTTGTAGGAGTAGCAGACTTCTCCAAGTGACCTAGGAAGTGGCTCAGAATCCTGAGGTTTTTTTTAGTAGGAAGAAAAATAAAAAAATAAAAAAAAAGAGAAGCAAGTTCTGACTATCTGGAAATGATGCACATCACTTCTGTAGATAGAATCGCTCATTTAATTCATGCAGGAAAACACTTCCCCCAAATGAGTTGTTTGCAACCTTCCTGAATTCTTTAAGCTGCCAACTTTTACCTATCTTGATTGACCAACAATGAAAAATCTTCCTGTCTTCCTCCTCTGCTTTGGTTTTGACCAAAAGTCACTAAATACTAATGGCACAAAAATGTTTTCAGGGACCGGAAGGCAGTCACAGAATATAAACAAGCAGTAGATGGCCTATGGTCTTTCTCAAGTTTCATATTAATTTCTTCCTGTTGGTAGTCCTATTAAAGCCAGCTGGTCTACCTACAAAGCAAACTGCTCAGTGACTAAAGCTGGCACAAAATGACCAAGTACAAAACACAGGAAATACAACTGTCAAAGCAAACATGTATGTTAGTGAAATATTTATAACATTTTCAATCCAGGTACAATATTGAAATAGTTTAATCAATTTTGTTTACTGGTTTATAACAAGTAATACAGGGCCTGTTAGCTATTATTTTGCCATGACTGCAGTTCTTCCGTGCCTCAAGCTACATTCATCTCATTGATTTCGGGAGGGATTATCTACAAAGGACTATATTTACCTAAATGCTGCACTGGTAAACAAAGAAAGAAATGGAAAAAAATCTTCTTTTATTCCCCAGACAGATGTGTCTCTAGTCACACAGCAAGAGAGAATGTGCTTTGCCTAAGGCAACTCTTTCACTGTCATTTGAAAACTAGTGGGTAGAAAGTTAGGTATGGATGCTACCATAAATCTTAACTTTTTTAGTCAATAAGAACCCAAACATACAGAGAATAACTATTTCCTTTGCAGAACTCACTAAGTAATCTATTGCCCCATTAACAAAAAAAACCCAAAAACCAAAACTAAACAATCACTCCCAACACAGCCTCTAGTCTTTCAGATAGTGCAGTAAAACTCTGTTATGTTCGGCCAATTCTAGGGAAGAGCTTCCCAAATGCAAGCAAATTGGTCAGCAAATATAGTCCCATTTTTTTTTCTGTTACTGGTGTAGTTTGATTGGGAATACTATCCTTTCAGGACCACATCAACTCTCACAAACCCTATTTCCTTGACAGAGGGAGGGCTGCTGTGAGGATAAGGAATAGCACTGCTCCTGTCTTTCTCATTCCTCTGGACAATGGGCAGTGCTGTGCTGTATCTGCAGTCCTCAAACCAGATGCCTCTTCCCTCACATGTGCCCCAGTAGTCAACGTAGATAGAGAGCTGGACAGAACTTCCTACAGGAGGGGTCTTTTTTGAAACTGAATGGCAGACTCAAACCATTATTTTCCTCATTTTATGAAATGGTGAAAGTTTATGTAAGGACTGTAAGTGACCACAATTTCAAATATTGAGACATGTAACTGAATAGCTAGGTCACTGAATGCCTTTCACCTCTCAATATGACTTTGAAATCTGTACATCATATAGGCCCTACAGAGTGTCCCAGAGCAGAGTTTGCACTGCAGGAAACCACCGGTCACCTAAGTGACCTTTGGGTGCTACCTCAAGGGCCAGTCTGACAATACAGGAAGATTTTATCAAGACAGTTTTGGTTATAGCAAGACACAAATTTTAGCTGCTGTCTTTGACAGAGGAAGAACTAGCTGGCAAAGCAGACATGAATTCCAAACAGGTTTGCAACAAGTTTGCATTCGTAGCTGAGAAAAACAGTAATCAAGTACTTAGACACCAGATGACACATCCTCTTTGCTTTTTAACTCAACATCCTGAATGATAAAAACTTCTGGGCTATCAAGGAAGAGGAACCATAACCTTGACCTGTTTCCTACTAGGTGGTTGCTGCAGGAACTTTGTCTGGGGAAGGTTCAACCACAGTTTAACACAGGTTTGTAGGTCAGCCTGTTTTTAGAGTTTTTTGTCTCTGATAAGGAGATTTTTACGCCAGCATCCTTAAAAGGCAGGGAACATATTTTCCGATGTCTAAAGGCTGACAACAGTAGACAAGGAAGAATATTGCTCATATTGATTTTTACCCAAGGATGCCGAGTTAAACTTTGCTTGTAAAACACTGCAAACCTAGGCTTCCTAGGATAGGTAAAGTCTTCAATAGTGGCTGAAATTTCTAACAGAAACCTAAAAAAAATCCACATTTATTGATATCATACCCTAAGTTTTCCAATGTAAAGTTTATGGAAATTCATAATCCAACCTTATTCAAAGAAATTAAATTATTTGAATCACGAACTTGTACACACAGTGCTATATCACTAAAGGCAAAATGAGATACTTCAGGAGAAAAGCAAGGGGATGGCCAGTTGCTAAAAATTCGTCTTTTATGAGGCATTGTATACTCCAAAAGTACAACAATTCAAGCAATTAGTATAATTTTAAAGGAATATTCAATATCTATATGAGATTGAGAGCATCTTTATAATCCGATGAGGAACTCAAGTAACAGAGATTTCTAATACGGATGACAAAAGAATACTCTAAGCACAGCCAGGCCTAAATACAAGTGAAATAATAGATGCAAAACTGTATTTTAACTGTTAAATAATTTTACTTCTGACACTAATTATAAGCAATTTGAAACAATACCAAAAGCTCCACAAGCTTTAGGTAACAGTCGTAAGGTAACAAAGACTGAAAAGCCAAAACAAACTAAAATAGTTTTGTTTTAATCTACTGAACATTGCCTTGTTTGAAAGAATAAACTATCATTTCTCCACAGCTCTGTCCTTGGTACTTTACAGTATTAAAATATATGGTTTTCTCAGTTTAAAAAAAACCATAGAAAGATAGGTCATTTTATGCTGATTTACTACCCTATGAAATCTAGTTGAAATCAGCAGAGCTACTGAGAACAGAGCTTTGAGAACACAAATATAACATGTTCATAATCAGGCAAACCTTCAAATGAAGATCATATAGTTATGTATCAATGCATTTTAAATTCTTTTAAATGGCAAAAGCAGCTGTAAGTCAGAGCCATAAGGTATATGCCAGAAAACAAAAATACAGCACTGAACTCAGCTATACATCTAGTTTGGTAAATTCTTTAGATTTTAAGGTATTAGTAGTCAACTTCTAAGCCAACCTCACGTTTCAATTTATTGGAAAAGAAGGAAAGAGATCAGATGGTTCTGTTTATGTAGGTTCTCTCTTTGTTATCTGTTAGAATTGTGAGTTAAACCTTAATGATTTGTTCTTAATCAGAGAGCACTTGGATTTGCTATTGCTATGAGTGAACACTGAGCTACACATGCCAATTAATTCGCATCTAATACCGAGGCATAGGTGCTTAGAAACAATAGCGAACATGTGAAACACATACAGTGCTTCTAAATAATTGTAAAGATACTTTTTTCCCTGGAGTTCTATTGAGTGACTATTTTAGTTTCAAAGGTACATACTGGAAACCAAAAACAGCAAAACTGACTGGCCTCTTGTAAGCACATATAAGACACATTTTTCCATTAGAGGATTTTTGTAAAAGGCTCCCATAGAACTACATGCCAAGGATGGGCTTAACTTGCAAAGGAGCTCTTGAGGATTTGTGCTTAGAAGAATTTATTCATTTGCGTAATATCAAAGGACACTCCATTTACCACCTATTTTTCATGCTGGATATTGAAGTATCTGACACAAAGAAAGCCTACAAGAAGAAAAAGTGATGCAAGATTTTTCAACTATTGTTGAATAACTAAAAGGTTTTGTAAAGCTTGTTTAAAAAACAAACATTCTATTCTATGGTACTCAATAGAGTAGTAGAAAGGCTAAGAATTAAACCTTACTTTTTAAGCTCTACATATTCCGACCATCATTTTAGTTAAAATCTTTCTACACAAATTAAGTAGAATTTCAAAAAATTTCTATTCAACAAAGATGAAGGTTTATAGACGTATATTTTGTGTATCAATGGAAAACTGGAAGACTAGCAGCTTATTCTGAGAACAGTGAAAAGACTGAAATGTGATTTCTTTTATGTCCCTGTCTTTATTGTCCAACCCCCTCTCCTATTCTTACCCTGCTATTGACTCAGCTTCCCTCTACGACTCGGTAAGAGACAAAAGCATTGTAAAGGCATACAAAAAATTTAATAGTTATAATTTTCACCTTCAAAACGAATAGCATATGGGAAATATACACGTATCAATCTTGACACTTTATTTGCTACGATCTTCTGCTGGGTTCAAAAGTTAATTTTTAAATGTGAGCAGAAGTTTCCTCTTAAAAATATGTTTGCCATACTTCTCACTGCCTAACAGAGAAGGAAATTATGTGCATACATGCATTTGTGTAATTGAATGATTTTTTTAAAATACATATATTTTGAAATATGAATTTCATTTTGGAACAGAAATTCTATCATTAAATTATTTTGAGTTTCATTGTGCTTAACTGAAAGGCAAATTAATGAAATGGGCAACTTATTCCTTGTTAAACAAGGTAAAAATTAGTAGAAAAATACTGTTATGGTGAACTTCATTTTCACATATTACAAGCAGCCGTTTTAAACTGGACTTACAGGCAGAACAATATTTTTTGATTGATTGATCTGAAGAGGCTTATTATTTGAATGCAGGTTTTGCACACTTTGTTTATCGAACAGTCACACCTTTCTGCTGCACATCGGACATTATTTTCAAACGGCACCCTGTGGAACAGCAGTCACCTGGATCCTGTCCTCCACACACATGACGAAACAAGAGCATACATCGTGGATGTGAGAAGCCTGTCTCGCAGCAGAGCCCCGCTCCGACGGCTTGAGCTGGCTGGGTCATGGCAGGAGAGGGAGAAAGGGCAAGGGCCAGCAGGACAAGCAGTGCTGAGCAGGCCACAGGCGTGACACCCAGCTGGGACAGCCAGGGAATCAGTCCCCTCCCTGATGGGACACGCAGCACCATCCCACCTCAGCGTGAAGCTTGGCACGACGCCCGCTTCCTGCTCATGATTCATTAATGAGTTGGGATATCTTTTTCCCTGTTGAATAATTATTTTGATGCTTATGTTATTTATCCTTTCACACACCTACAACAGGGTTCGAGTAATTAAACTTTATTTAACCTATGCTGCTCTGAAGCCAGCCACAGGAGAAAAGTAATTTGCTGTTTTAACATTTCAGACCTCTGGAGCGAACGGAAGGGTATTGGTCTATGCTTGGAAGCGCTTACATCACTCTGCCCACCAAGTGTTATTCAGACTTAAAAAAGAAGTCTAAATAACACCTCACAATTTAATCGAATCACAAACAGATGGAGGGCTGCAGCTGACAACTCATCTATTGGTACTTTGTTTAGTGTGGGTTTTTTTTTCCTTTTTTTAAAGCAAACATATTTGTAAGTTTACCTTCTCCATACCCATTACATGAATATGCGATAATGCTGACCAAGAAAAAATCCTGTCCACCCCATAGTTTAAGGAGCACAATTAATGAAACGACTATTACAAAGCAACAAATAACATCGCCTCCATTTCCAGCAAGTAAATCAATAGCTCCATTCACAACAGGTTTCAAAGACAATTCAACCCCGGGAAAGCCACACATACTTACAAATTATAAAGCATATCAGCCATGTTGCTGCGGTAGTACAAGGCATTTCTGTAGGCGCTTTCAGCTTCAGAAATCTTACTCTGGCTCTTGAGAACATTTCCAAGGTTACCCCATGCTGTCAAGAGGAGAAAACAGTATTCAGAAAGAGCTACAATCCAATTAGACATGACAGAGTATCCAAGTATCAGGAAGTTTCTCAGGGAGACAAACCCCACAAAGAAACTATTTTTATGTAACAGGAGGGGAGATTGGTTCCTTTTTCCCCCCAGTCCTCTGGTTCTCTGCATCTTACTGTGAGACTCACGTTTCATAGAGTGATTTACATGCATTCTGCATGCATATAGCTTTCGGGTGGGAAAAGGAAATTTTTTACTAAACTACGTCTCTAGAAATTACTGAGCAAAGGGAAAGGACCATTTTATTTCATACCACCTATAAATAAATATCTCTAGAGTGTGAAACGTGGAACTAAGGCATCTTCCTAGTTTTAAGGGCTTTTTTAAGCCTCCTGACTCTAAACAGCAAGAAATTTTTCCAGAGTAGACGTAGTCCTCACTGAAGTATTAAAATTTGACATATGACACAGGAATTGAGAGAACGATTAGGTAAGTAACTAGGATTAAAAACATGCCATATGGATACAAACATACTACATAGATCACTACAATGCATTTTTTTCTACTAGAAAAACATGTGGTCCCTTTCCATACAACTTATTATGTTACACAATGCGCTTTTATAGCCCATCTATAAAGGACTTTAGGTAAAAAAATATTTAAAGCTCCACATGTGTTCCCTTTGCAGTTTTGTTGAGCAGCACAAAAACTACTTAAAAAAGGAATTGGAACTAACATATTGAAAACACAACCTATGCTAACTCAGAATTTAGGAAGCTAATTTAATTTGCATTATAATTACAGTGTGTGTGAACATGAAAAAAACCCACACTATGCTTATAAATGCAAAGTTGTTTCATAAAAAAGTTCTATTTGCACACTTTTTTAAAATGAAAAAAAAACAATGGAAAGATGATGCATGTCCTTTCCACCAAACACACAATATATGTCAAAATATTCTTCCCTCCAGATGCACTAACCATAAACATTATCTCAAGTAGCAACTAACTCTGATACTTCAGTCAAGACCTTTTTTTTTTTTTTTACAAGAATTTGCATCAGTTCTGACTAATGCAAAATTTCAAGGTAGTTGTAATATAACACTGCTGAAGAGGGTGATAACTGAGACAGGCATTTTTTTCCTCATAAAATGGATAGCTTTCAAGCTGCTGTAGTTTATTGCAGAATCATCCTACCGCAGGGACGGAAACAGCAGCAAACACAGAACTTCCTCTGAGCAGAATAAACTAGTCATTGCTGGGAAAAAAATGTTAAATCCCTTTAGAATTCATAAAAATCATGTCATTCAACTGAGCACAATATTTTCTGTAAACCAAAGAAAGAAAATACATGGAATATTTCCATAAGAAAAGAAACTATCACTTCTGTGAGTCAATTGATTTTAGCGTAGTATTTAATGAGAAATGATTCATATATTATTCATCAATATATCAACAAAAGTCACAAAACGTTCCATCATTTAGAAATACAGCTGCTAAAACTATTCTCAGATTCACTCAACTTTTACACTTGGCTAGCATATGTGCAGAATTCTTAAACTTCCCCGTTACTGCTACTCTTCCCTTTTTACACACAGAAAACACTTTGGAAGTACCAATGAAGGTGACCAGCCAGTCTGTAGGCATTAACCCTTGTAAGAAAAAAACAGACTTATGTATGATTTTTTTAATTAATATGTGAAAACATAACCTGATCTTGCTTCTGCAGTAAATGAACATCCAGTTTCCCATAACTGTATGTTCCATATAATCTGTAGGGATTTTTGTTTTCACTCTGATCTCCCATAACAGAGCATTACATCGAATGACTATTTGAACTATTGATAACAATTTCCTGTCACATAGTTATTTACTCCCAACCATTCTGAAGCTCAGTAAATGAAAGTATGCATAAAAGGATAATTCAGTTCATCTTTTCATCTGTTAGACTGGAAAGACACTGTTAATCCTGTTCAATGTAATAGTTTCTCCTCTACACTTCATTTCATGCCATAGGCTTTAATGTTTATCTGAGCTAACATAATTTTTAAGGCCATACTTTCATTTACATTTTGTAAAATAATCTGCGTCAAGTTTTTAATATCAGTCCTGGCAAACATTTAAAAACAATATAGCAAAGAAAAGGAAAATGCTGGCTTTCCTAGTATGTCATGAAAATATACTTGAAAACTAATGAAACAAAATGCAGGACTTAAAAAAAAATTGATAGGTGACATTCACAATTCCCATGAACATATCACTTAAGTTTGGTAATACTGTTCTCACCTTATGCTATCAGACTTACACAACTTAGTCCACAAATTGATGAACGCATTAAGGAGTGTGAACTAGATTATTATTTGAGTAAAACAAACTGCTTCAACAAAGACTGAAGTATTTAGGGAACAGCCAAGTAATTTGCAATCAACTTGTCAGCAGTTCTAAACTAGAACCTTTAGTTCACAAAAAATGCCCATCAAGCCAAGAAAACCTCTAAGGAGCTTTACAGATATCTGTGTATTATTTATTATTTTTTAGCTTGTGAAATTAGAAACAGCAGTTCCAGTTTGTATTCCCTCTCTTAAAAATCCTTCAGCATTTCTTCTGACTTATCTATGAAAAAGAAGTGAATGCATGACAATTAGAATCTCTATTTTTTTCTTCAGTAGTGTTTAAGGATGAAGCAATGCTCGTCCAGGAAGAAAAGCCTTCAATTTTTTTACTGTTCACCTGTTTATTTTGCAGACATTAGATTTCAAGACTCAAATATGACTAAGCATGTGGGCCCAACAGGTTCTGTAAGGGTCCAAAGAAACACCTTTCCCAAAATATTTTAAAATTCCTAGCCATTGCTATTGGTAAATCATTTATTTGGATGATAAATGAAAGGTCAGAATTCTAATCCTACTTTTCTTTAAAATTTGCTCATTCCTCCAACACTGACCAAAAGGATTTTCCACTTGCTTGTACTCCCTCCCTAGGCTTACAATTCAATTAAAAGTAAGACACGCACATCAATTCACCAATAATCTCCTGTTGGTCACAGAATCAGTATTTGAAATTTGCATTACAGTCAATGAGAAGTTTTGTTTTCTTTCATTACAAACTTGTTGAGTAAGACTATCAGAGCGCAATACTTTAGAACAATATGACAAAATTTAAAACATTACTAGGAGGAAATTTCACTTCCCACTTCTAAATGCTGTGATGTTTGCCAGTAATTACATCAGAGTATGATTTTCAGGGCTTGGGCTTTTTTTTTTTCCCAAGAAATTAGTTACTTACATTTTTACCAGTGCAATGGAACTAAAATAACTATGGAAAACTAGGAGGTTTTACTATTTTCTAGGTGATGCTTCTCATAAAGTGACTAAAAGAGCACACAGAAGATGCTTTTGACCTTGACCACACCGTGTGTGTTAAAAGGTTTGGCAAACGCTAAATTAACTTCTAAAAGTTTGGAGCATAAAATGAAACCAGCCCTAAAATGAAATAACCTCTTCTCTTTTGCTATTAACTTTTACATGCACTTAATGCTCATTCCTTGAGCATGACAATCCAGGTTTCCAGTTTAAGTCACTTTTTTTTTCTTTTCCTTTTTACCACCTGTTCTTAACACTTTTTCATTTTGCACTATAAATGAATACTTTACAGCTATCAATCTGAAAGTCATGAATTACAAGCATTCACATTTCCACCTCACACCCTGTGGCAAGATCGCCATGATGTAGGCAAACACAAGGGCAGCAGCACATTGTGAATGCTTCAACTCTGTGGTAAAGGGGAGCAAACAGAATATTGAATATTCATAGCACTTTGACTATGTTTTTTCTATTCATTCTTAGAACATGCATGGAATATATCTAGATCAGATATTTTATGAAGCAAATTTTTCATTTTACCACCTATCTGAATCTCCACATTAACGGCTGAAAGCCACATATTGCCCTACAAAGGGCACTGGACCACTGCTACAGTTACAAACTATTCAAAGATTAGAGAACTTTGTAAAACAATGGTGACAGCAAAGGATGCCTCAGTAAAAACAAACAATGTAGAATGTGGCTTCATTAAAAAAAAAGGATTATGTTCATACCTTTACAACAGATACATTCCTGTCACCGGACTCAGCTCTCTCCTGCTGAAATTACAGGTGCCAAACTGTGAATCAAAAGAGGTATATTCTGTTTCCTGTTCTGCTGCTGGTCTGTTGCTCAGGAGGCTTTGTCTCCTGATGCCTTTGTATTTGTATTCAACATCTACTACTCATCTATTGATTGCAAGTTTTTTCTGCCAAGGACTGTATCTTGCTATGGGTTTGCACAGGGACTACTCTAACAGTGCAGGCAGGTACCAACAGATAATAAATACATTATAACTTCTGGAGGAATGAAGTAAATGAGGGAGAGGAAGTGTTCTTGCAATACAGAAAAAAAATGTAAGGAACATTTCCCCACATAATTAGTATTCTCACAAAATGAGGGCCATTTAACCTATGTTATTCACAGTCTAAAAATCATGGGAACATTGATATTTGTCTATGCTTTTCATATTTTATCTATATTCTTAACTTCTGTTAAAGGGTCAACCTTCCTAACACGTGTCTGGAAGCAGACAAAGCACTTGTTTGGTTAAAAAAAAATTATTTAAAAAAAAAAAAGCTGGAAAATTTGTCATTCTCCTGAGTCTTTTGAGGACTTCTGAGCATAATCTACATCATGAGGCAAATCATGATGTAGATTATGAAACATTAAGACCAATGTTTGTAAATGGAAAGTTCATCCTAGTGGAGAGAAAAAAAAAAAGGCTGATACTTGCAACAGAGTTTCCAATATCCAAATATTCCACACTACCTTTGTTGGGTAAACTGTGAAGAAATACTAGCACAGCACCAGTTACATCATTCACATCCAAAAGGTCATAACCACAGCTATAAAGAACACCACTTTTTCCTTTTTGTCAAAAGGTCAGATGCAGCAGCAGCTTACGGCTTTTTCCTTTCCTACTTGATAAAGCAGAGTGGTGTTCCAGTCTTTAGCATTCAACGTTTCATCAGACAATCACCTTTTTCTTCAAAGGGCAAACAGTTCCACAAACAGAGGAATGACAGGCTTCCCCAAGAAAACCTCTGAAAGCTCAGTTGCACATTCATAAAAACATAATGAAGAGAGTTCAACATCTAAAACAGTTTTTCTACAACACAGAGCCATTACCACTCACGAAGACATTCAGAAGATTAACTAGATCATGCTTGTTAAATGGTATGAGAATGGAAAAATTCAACTAAACGCTACAGGTTGCTACTTTCAAAGTGGGACAAGTTTTGCATAATTTCTATGGTTTGTATAAGGTATTTATATTTTTCCTGTTATTTCAAAAAAATAATTATTTTTTTTTCAAAATATGTAGTAAATTCATGCATATAATTTGCAATCATTTTCCTCTAAAAACTTCACTTGTTAATAGAACATTTTGATCAAGTTACGTCCTTTTTCTAACTCTACCACAGAACTGCCCTATTTCTTATTTCCTAAAGGGATCTATGGTTTCTACATAGCCATAATTTATGAGTTTAATCTACCTTGCACATTGATATTTTTTTATATCTGTGGTAATGTTGAGACAGACTGTGTTAGAGATCTATGACCTCTTTTACATATTCTTCTTCTTTTATTAAGGTTGTTATTTATACCATTTGTTCAACAGTTCATTTGTTGATCAATTGCAGAGCTTTTGTAATGACAGCAGGTGAAAGAAAAACAGAATTGAAAACTATGCAGTGCTTTGAAAGCTATCCAACAACATGTCAGCATGGGTACTAACCAACTCACTTTTGGCAGGCAGTGCTTCGGTTTTGTTTCTCAGTTCTGAAACCCTGATGCAAAGGGGTGCGAATGCACGACGCTGTTCTACTGCTGATACACCCCCTTTACCCGCTGTGTTACAGAAAATTAACTCTTCCTCCTCAAAGGACAGCAGAGTGACACTGGCAGCTCAATGAACACGAGAGATGAGACTGAGCAGCTGGTAGTGATCTTTGGCTTCACCATTACCCACCCCCCTACAGCCAATTAAGTTCTGCCACACCCTCATGCTAAAATGATTTTTTTGAAGAGTAGGGTATCAATCAGACAACGAAACTGATCCAGGTTAGGAGAAAGAGTGAGAAAAGGATGACCACAGTACCTTTAACATCGAATCAATTCACTGTTCTGTTCACAGCAGAGCCCAATCACACCCCTGCACAGCTTTGTCAGCTATGTGTGCACTGCAAGTGTGTGAACACCGTAAGACATTACTGCCACAAAGCTCCCATTCCATGAAACTTCACAATGGTCAGGAACAGAGCTGTGAACAGTGCTGATCTGAAACTCTCATGGTATAAGGAACTGTATTTTGTGGAGGCAGTGGATATAAATCATGCAAAAAAATGAAAGGAGGACAAAGGAGCAGAAAAATGCAAGTGGAACAAGAGGACATTTCTGGGCACCCCAGTCATCTCAGGATGAACATTGACGAGCTCTTCAGAGCCTCATACTGACTCAGGCAAGGAGGTAACCATGTACTAAATTTGTCAAATTATGTAACCTTCTTAACAGCAGGCTTCTAAAAAAATGATCTATGATACAATCGAAATTATCACTTACGTCCCAAGTGATGAACTGGAAGCCAGCCTCCTGCAGCAATGGCAGGGTGCACTGAAATGTCAGCTCTGGTCCTCAAAGCTAAGAGTAGATGGATCACTGTTGGCTTCTTTCCAGAAAAGGGGAACAGAAAGCACAGTGTCCTGGAAATATCCCAGAGGAGCCACAGGGAAAAGAAAATCAGCATTTGGGTTTGTCAAACCAAGAGAATCTTCAGATGTGCTCAAACGACATATGTCAGACTTGGAAAAGGCAAATTAGTTCATATCCAGGTAGCAGGCTTTCCATAACACTTCAAGTTGTCTGGTTTTGTTTGTTTTGCTTTAAATCACTTAGAAAGGCAAGACAAGAGCCTGTGAAGCTTTGCCAGACAATACATATCCACATTGGTATGGAAATATAGGTGGCAGGAAGGAAGGTAGGTCATAAAATTACATCCTTCATTTATCAGTAGTGAAACTAATTAAAGACACAACAGCTATTAACTAGCATCTTTAACAGTCCATATTCAAAGTAACTTCTGTATTTTAAGACCTCAAAGAAAAGTTCAGCATGCTAGAGCATTCAAGGAAAGAGAAGGAAATGGCATTGAGAATTCAGTCATTCTATTTCATGATCTCTTCTGCAATTTAAAACAAAACTATATGCAAGCCTCTTGTGCATGCTGTAATTGCATCAGCCATCATTTACTTTTTGGATGCATGAGGATTGGCAATGATGACAGTTCAGGTTTAAGTAATAAAACCCCTTGTTACAAAGGAGGGGTACTTGAAATCTTAGAATACCTGTATTTATCTATCTACACTGGGATTTTACCCTACCACAAGTGGTATAAGAAGGTGTATACGCAGATTACTGCCCTGTCCACATTAAAGGTTAGTTTCTCTACCAGATTTTTTATGTAAGGGGACCTGAATATGTACCAATACAAAATCCGTTACAGATAGGAAAATGAAGACATGTAATTCATGGCAAAAATTTTACATAAAGAGAAAGTTTTCCAAGTTGTCATATTTTGAAAAAAAAGGCAAAATAATGAAACAATTGGATGATTATCTAATGCACTTAAACAAACATGCTTGGCTTGAGAACCAATCCAGATAATCTCATTTTCCTCTTATTACAAGTAACTCTTTCCCTCTGAAAAAAACCCTCAGGCTAATTCCACAGAACACACAAATATGGACCAAAGGTCTGTCTTTTAATCAAACTGAAAAATAAAATATATCATTTTCTGGCAAAAAAAACCCCAACTTATGCCATTTTGCTTGATGTGCTACAACAATTCATCTCGCCAAAGCTGATTCCTCCTTGACCAGGGATGTTTGGTTTTTTGTTTTTCTACACTGTAGTTTTTAGCCCAGATGAGCTTGTTGAATGATTTTGCAGAGCACCTCAGGGAAGGCAGGGGAAGAAGTAACACTCTGATGGGTCCATCTCTCAGCATCTCATGCTTGTTTCTTCAAAAAAGCCTAACTATTAGTTAATAATAGTGTCTCTTCCTATCCCCTTGCAACTTAAGATTCACAAATTAGAGATGCTGTTGTACTACACTCCAAGAGGGAAAAAAAAAAAATCCTTGTTTCCAGACCTCTACATATATATACATGTATAAAGGGAGAATATCAGGCTTTCTCGTATCCTGCTGAAGAAGCACATCCCACACTGACTTGGGTTTCAGAGGAAATTACAGCACTAGTAAAGAACTGAAAGAGAGAACACTGTCACTGCAGAACAAATTCAGAGCTTGAACTGAACTGTAAATTACTTTCCTTCAGCTCTCCAACATATTTGGCATAACCAGACTGTTTTGCTGAGGCTGGGCTGCCTGTGGCATGCTCAAATGCTCCAAATAACTATGGATGTTTCCCAAACAACTTACTAATGACCATTCCTTCTACACTGTTTAATCATCCAGAGCAGCACTACCATGCATTTAGAGACCCCTACACTGTTTTCAGGGAGTAGGCTTTTTATTTAACTTTCAAACAATTCTATGTGGTTCATTCGAGCTAACTCTTTTAAAGCTGTGTCCTAGTTCCAGCCAGGACAGAGCTAATTTTTTTATAGTAGCCAGGCAAGGTGGTGCCTGAAGTCCCAGTTACCCCACCAGGCATGGCCAGACCCTAAGGTTATTTGATACCATCTCCCGTCACTTGCCAGGGGTGGGAGTAAGGAAAGAGCTCTTTCACTCCAGTCAGGGGAGAGAGCATTTGGGAGAGTCTGGGTGGGGATATTAATTTGGGGAGGAGTATTCCTAAAACAAGACAAGCTGTTAACAGTGGCAGATACAAAAAGTATTTCCAACTTATTTTAAGAACTTTGAAGAATCCTGTAGAACATTTATCCTTCAAATTCTGATATTTTTGTTATGAACAGAGACACCAAATTTATCATGGTATAGATCCTGCATAACTCATATATAACAGACTTATATAGGTATATAAAATTATATATTATAAATGATACTTTCAATGTGTGATTCCAGCCTACGATTTTTTTACCTAAATAAGATTATTGCATCTGCCATCCAGTAGCCGTTACAAAGATTCTTACTGGTGGTTGGAAGCATTTTACACCATTGACAGAAGATATACCTTAAAGTAATTTCTTCTTAGAAAAGTAGCTAAAGCTGAAAATAATAATAGAAGTCAAGGAAAATATCCATGCAACATCTAGTCAAAAAAGACTAAGTATCAGAAAGTTCTGGCAAAGGTATTGAGAAAACTGATAATTACTTGCTATTATGTTTCTCTGACAATTTCTAAAAACATTAACTAAAAAGAACATCAAGAATCACCATAATGACTATATATCCTGATATATATTTATCAACTGGCTTAGGAGGGATATTAAACTGCCATAAATACGGAGAGGTTTTCAAACAACCATGAATCATCAAAATTTAAAAAAAAAAATAATATCTTATGATAATAGGTAATAAGTTCCATTCCAGAGGGAAAAATTGAGATTAAAGTGGTTTGTTCAAAGACTAAAGAAGAGTTCATAAGCAAAATTAAAACTAACTCATGAATACCTACCTCCAGATGGTATGCTCATATCACTGGTATTTCTTAACAGTGATAAAATGCAAAACTTTTAAGTGTATTTATTAGCAAGTTTTATATGTTTAAAATCTGATGTTTTATATGGCAATCTGTGCACTGAAATCACTTTCCCTCTTATGCCTCTTTTTACAAAACCCACATTTTCTATTCAGTGCAACGTTATATTAATCACACTGTTACCATTTTATTATTATTGAAATTAAATGAACCAAAGGAAAAAGAAATACCTACTGTGCAGAGTACTATTTTGGGCTGTTGGGCCAAAGATGAGTTGGAGTTTTACTGACAAGCTACATATAAAAAAACCCGAATATACACACCAAAATACTTAAATGAAATCCCAAATGCTCAAACTATTTTTAAACACCCAATGTGGTATTTATTAGGACACACATTGCTCTATTCAGGAGGTATAAAAAATGTGTAGTAACAACAAGCTGTGTGTCAGAGCAATAGCTATTCAAAGTTCTAAAGGTATTAGAGGCGATCTTGTCAGCATAATGTAAGCTTTTAATAATAAGTGTATTTGAAGAATGCTGTACCTTAAAATATTTCATCTCCTTCGGTCTCCAGTCATCAGTAGTGAAACAAAAATAATAATAATTGAAAATAATGTTTTATTGCATCTTTTTTCTTTGAGGGAAATATGTGTTTTCTACCTACCTTAGTACAAAGAATAGTAACTGGTTTTCCTCACTGAACTATTAGTTGAATTTTTAGTTAAGCATCCACTTTGTGTAGCAGGTCAACTATTTCCTGGAAGGATCCTCAAAGCTTGCTTACAAATGTCATGGCATCAGGAGACTAAAATTTCATCAGTAAATATGACCAAGCAACTAATACCTCTGTGGCAGTCTAGCAGTTTAAGCCTCTCTATTTTCCACTTCTTTAATCAATGTCTTTAGCAGGTACAGCAAATATATCATAATGATCTTCAATGTTCAGATGTGGACTGCAAGGTATGAAATGGCCCAGAGGAAAAAGATTACACTTTTTGAGGCTTATTTTTGGTACTACAGGGAAAACTAGAGTTAATGAGGCATAATAAGCACAATTATTTTGTGTGTCATTACAATTTTATATTAAACACCAGGTAATCATCAGCACGGAATGACCCTCAGTCTAACTGAAAAAGACGTGACGCTACCACCCACTTTAAACGTTTTTGTTTGTTTTTACATTTTGGGAGGCTTCCTTCGCTATAAAAGAATGTTCAGATAATGAGAATGGTTTTACATCAGTTGGGCTGCTCATTAAGTTGAAGGCAGAACAGAGAAACACTTGGGTCTTTCCTTCCCCACGGTCAAAATATGCATACACCCACTTCAGAATTCATAAACTGAATTAGTCAGTCTTGTGTGTTTCTCCCTCAGGTGCTGACTAACTGTAACAAGGTACTGCTTGGATCACTTTAAAGTTATTTGAAATACTAGTCATCACCAAACAGCAGAACAAGACCAGTAAAGATGCAGCTAAGGCATCCCAAGTCCTCACAAGTACTCCCTCAGCCAAGGGATGGCAGCTGCCTGCCACACAGTGAGGCAGCCAGGAAAGCTGGCACACACACACACACAGTAGTTTGGAGGCAGCTGCACCACCTCATTCTCACTTGACTCTCCCACGGTGCATTTTGGGGGGTTTTTAATAGATAACCCATGCCCCACGCTTTTGAGTACTTTTTCCACATTGTCCGTGATTGACAAAAACAGCCTGGAGAAATGTAAACTGCAGAAAGGCTGTGGCTGCCTGCAGGGGTAGAGGCTTTCTCACCTGAGGCAGAACACTACTGTGTCTGCACTGCCTGCAAGGTACCCCTGAAGGGACCAGAAGAAAGTACTGGTGAGGTGATTATCACCTATTTCTTCACTGAGGATTGAAGATGGAGAAGCTGCTGAATATGTTTGCCCAAAAGTCCCACAGCAGCAGATGAGATTATAATCTTACACATATTAAAATACAGAGGACCTGATTAGAAATCATCACCATGTGAGACAACTCCATTTCCAAAGCAGTTCAGCCACATTAGTACTCAAATGCACCCATGTTAAAAGCTTGCCTCGAAAATGCCCTTATGAGTACAGCACATCAGCTCAATGTTGCACAGCATTCAGCCATCAGTGGCTTTCATCCTGCTAGTCCAGAATACAGATGGATCTGGAACAAAACACTTATCTTTTTGCTTTAGCAAAGCTGGTCTTCGCAGATTTCTATTTCTTTATTGGTTCCCACACTGAGAGTTTTTCAAGGGATACCTCATTGCTTTTTAGATTAGGACAGAAGCAGCTCTTGTTCAGAAGCAGCTCTTTGCGGGAGATGAGAGAAAAAGCAGAACTATCAGAGAAAATGATCCTGCCACTCCAAAATTTTCAGAAGTAAGAAAATACTATTGAGAAGAAACTTGCTACGAGTTGAGGAAAGCAGAGAAATGAGGAGTGACAGCCTCTTCTTAGTAGCCTAAAAATAAGGAAAACACTTCTCCACTCTACCGTTTGACTGAGCAGCCCATTGTCTCGCTCTCTGAATAGCCTATTTATCACTACCATTCATAAAACTAAAAAAAAGAGGCAAACAAAAATAAATTGTTTTTCCTACGTCAACCTCATTTAATTACTGAAGAGTAGTTTGAATTGTTGATCTCCTAATGCTTTGGCAGGATTGGCAGCCAGTCTAGTCCAGTCAGGCTTACCTGATTGTATGAGAAATAGAAAATAAAATTAGCATAGTCAAAGCCAGGGATAATCTTAGAAATATTCACAATAATGAATAGAGTTGGGTGACAGGTCGCATTAGCTAGGGGTTTCTTATAGCCAGCCTTGTTACAATGTGTGTGGGCTAGTAAATATTCAGCAGAAGTTTAACAGGATATTTTAAGCAGATTTAAAGTCAGCTCAGTCATGTCTATATCATCGCATTGACATACTGTCTTTGCCTTTACACATCTTACAAGACACTTAATGTCAGCTTATACGGCAAGAAACCAGACGATCATATACACACGAGTCTGTGCATACTGAGATGTGTAGGATGAAAATAGCTCATCTTGTCTCCTGGAAGTGTAATACCCAGTAGTTTAACTTCCAGACAATGCTGCAGCCAAGCCTACTATTGGGCAAAAACTAGCAACTTTTTTTTTTGATCACAAAATCTGGCTCGTTGCAAGCAGACAACTATTAATGTCTGGGGATCTCCACCAAGGACAAAAATAGAACATGCGTTAACTAATCAAATGCATACACACTTTTCTTTTCAAGGAATTACAGTGTTTTAATACGAGTTTTATATTGTCACTAAACTTGTAAGTCTCAGAGCTTCAAACAATCACTCTCGTGTGCTGGCTCGCTGTTCAGTTACTTAATTTCTTGCCCTCCTGTGCCAGTTTTGAAAAAAAAGTAAAACAAATGGGATGCGCTTGTTCACAATTAACAAAAGTCACTTACTGCAGCAACAAGTTTAATAATTTTCCTAGGGTGAGAAAGTATATGAAGAAGAGTTACAAAATCAGACTGACAAACTACTAAAATGCTGCTTTGCAAGGCATTTTATCTGCCAAATCTACTTTTTCATTCCCTATCAGTTCACAGTAACCATCCACATTTGCCTCTTAGTATCACAGCTTTTAGACTATGGCATGATATAACTGTCTAACCAAAAAGCACACCTCTGTCAGCAGATGACTTTGCATAATATAACAGGTTTCTGAGCAGAGGACTGAAAAAACTCAAGTATTCAAGTGCTGTCAAATTTTTCTTTCACAGACAGGCAAAGCAATCAAGTGATCCCTTCTCACTTCTGATGAACTGTGAATAAGGAAGGCTTAGTCAACATCTACATTGACTCGCTCACAGGTGATATTTTGACCATTCTCATATAAACTTGCATGTGTGCCAAGAGCAGTACGGCCAGGCAGCATGGAGCTCAGGATCCCAGCTGGATCTGCCATATATGCTGGGAACCACAGAGCCACAGCTAAACATTGTTACTGATACCTAAATTAGCAGGTTTTATGCCTGTTTGGATGTGTTTACACTAGCTGCGGTCACATCTCATTACAGCATAGATATAACCTTTGAGACGTGGCTGGGCAGTGTTACAAATAGCTGATATTTACACATGAACAGGAAGGCATAAGTATTTGACAATAACTCTTTACAATACTCGTATGCAGGGGGAACTACAGTCATTTCCTAGGTTGAATTATATGACCTCATGTCCTCATTTTTATTATGTAGTATTGACATTATTTGCATCAGGTGAAATAAAGGAACAGCACTTCCCTGATGCTGTCCTTTACTATTTCTCATATTTTCTAGTCACAGAAAACAGAACATTTGGTAAACCTATGAAAAATCTTCATTAGCATGCTAGATACCAGATTCCAAATGGAAAAACACCAGGGTGGGCTCTATAATACTAATAATACATCTTTAATTTTAAAATACAGAACTAATGGGACTGAAAAAGAAAGTATGCCCTTACCTTAGGGTCTCCTTTTCTCCATGTTAATGCCAAACCTGTAACACCTAACCAAAACACATTCCTGCTTTCCCCCATTTTTTACTAATGCACATACCACTGCAACTTGAAAGGACATTGCTTAAAATATCCTCTTTAGACGTAGCTGATAAAATCAGACAATTCAAAAGGCAAAGACAGACTGGAATAAGTAAAGCATTCACCATAAAGAGCAAAAATTACCTTTAGCAGGGTTTACTTTTATCCCTGACCTATACAGCATCTCCTCATTCTGCCAGTCCCCATTCCTGACAACAGTCTTGAGTCCATAGAAAACAATTAATGCAGCAGTGGAACAAAAAACCAAGTTCTTCAGAAAGCGCTTTTGGGCTTTGACATAAAGGGCCCTGACACCTACTGTAACCAGCAGGCAGAAGCCCATACTAGGAACATACAGCACACGCTCTGCTATTACAAAGCCAACATAGAAAAATAGGTTTGTGGCAGGAACGAAGGGCACTATTAACAAAGAGAGAGACAGAATGACAATGTTCTCGGTTGAAGGAAGCTGCAGTTTCTGAATTTCATGCTTTTTTAGGCCATTCTCTTCTTTTGACGCAAAGCTTGACTTCACCTCCAGTGTCTTGTACTCCATCTCTGGGTGGCAGCTATGCCCATTAGCATTTTGCTTGCCATTCATTACAGTTTTCCCATTGCATTCTCTCTCATTGCTGGAGCCCTTCAAGCTAAAGTAGGCAAGGAGGAGGAGTCCTGCATAGAAGGCCACAGTGTGTAGATTCCTCCAGTCGCTGACTGCTTTTAGAAGAGGCACAGCATCCATAGACCAGTCAAAGCTGAGGGTATCTGGGCACAGCAACAGCCAGAGGTTCTTGGTTGGCAAGTAAAAGAAGGTCAGGGTACGCGTGAGAAAACTGTCTGAGTCAGCTGCTGGATTGTCAGAATTAGAAAAACTTGGGGGCTTGTTGCCCATCCAGTATAAGCGAACACCCAGCAGTGCAGTTCCCCAGGAGGTCAATAAACCAATGCTGAAAAACAGGGTCAAATTCTTTCTCTGAAAAGAAAAAAAATAGCATTAAATCAACACTACGTATTTAGCTGTGCAAATTATATACAAAAAAGAACCAAGAAAATATCTGATAGAACTTTTTTTCAGTAATGGAAACAAACACAATAGATCTTGGTCTCTGACATTTGGATCATGCCATGTTGGGGTACATTGTTGACTACAGACTAAAGGAAGTGGCTCTTTCATTTAAGTTGTATCAAGAATGCATCAGAGTCAAGCCTCCAGACATTTTAGGGCTTTCAGTCCTCGCTTACGATTCAGTTGTGTAATGCTTTGGAAACTCTTACTTTAGAGGAATTTATGGACTCTTACATTAGTCCATACATAACCTCCCAAATCCTTTCACTGTGTCTGGCTGTGACCAAAACACCAGTTTGCCTCAGCTATATTTAAAGTCTAAAGGATATTCCAGTTCCATATTCCTTAATCAAAGTCTCTCCTGAGGCATTTCACTAGAGAACTGATTAAAACTTTCAAGAAAGCAAGAGAGGAAAACGGACATAGATTCCATATTTAGGTCTCCTAGCTCCTACCTATTAACTATAGTGATCACTTGGAGCCTTCAGATCTACAAGTCCCACTTCATTTTGCATAAAACACAAAAAGTTTCACCTCAATATGAGGAAGGGCTTCTTTACATTGAGAGTGGCAGAGCACTGGAACAGGCTGCCCAGGGATGTTGTGGATTCTCGCTCTCTGGAGACATTCAAAATCCACCTGTATTTGTTCCTGTACAACCTGCTCTAGGTGACCCTGCCTTGGCAGGGGGATTTGAACTGGATGATCTCGAGAGATCCCTTCCAATCCTAACAATCAGTGATTCTGTGATCTCAGAGCCAAGCACTGTTTTCAAGCACACCACAATAAGTGCTCCAAAACCTTCCACATTTTCATATGCATCTAAATAACATTATATGAAGCAGGCAGCTGACTCCACCTACCAATACCATCATGCTAGCAACTTGAAGAATCTCCACTTATTCACGGAATAACTGAACATTTTCCAGCAGGAGCTGCTTCTTGAGTAAGTCGTGCTCTCAATTACATGGGCACCCTAAATGAAAGCTGGTTTACATTATATTTGCCAAACAGTTAAGCTAAAATATGTGTATTTTTATATTTCAATTTCTCAGATGTCTTTTGTAAGGAAAAAAAATATTTGCCAAACAGTTCCAGATACAATATAAGTGCTTTGATAATCTTTTCCCTATTATTAGAAAGAATTATTTGTCAATCATTTTTCATTCTATTAGGTCTGTTTTTTCCATCTCACACTACACATTCCTGGGATGATTATTCAATGTTTACTTAGTTATTCAGAAGCAGAACCTCACATTAGAATGTTTTATCTTATTTCTACAAAACAGCTCATTTTTCTCCTTTGTGGGCAGGATCAACCCTCGGTATCATGAATTACAGACGATTGTGTTGCTCCATTTTAGGTCAATTCTTAAGAGTTTTCTACCATCAGTTTACTGGTGTTCTACTAAGAAGACACAGTCTAGTAATGATAATTTATGGTTTATCTTATGATTTATCATGAAGAAATTTATTCATTTTCACATTTCTATAGAGTTCTTCCTTGTGATGTTTAAAACACTAAACGCCAGTTAGATTCATTCATTCAGTTTTGATACAATATGGAATTTAATGGAGGCATTAGTGGGAACAAATAAATTTATGAGAACATTTATGCACTTGGATCATAAACATCTAAAAAACACTGGCACTTTTTATACATAAAGTAAAGCCTGGGTCCACATTTAATTTGCCATATTAATATCAGTTTGATTTACTAGCTTTTTTACATCCTGAATAATCCACAATTTTTTGGTAATATATAAATCAAAACCCTCATCTACACTTCATGATAACTACATTCCCTGGAAAGCCTATTAGAACAACTTACTTTTATTTGTAAGCTGGATAATACTTCACAACTCGCTTCACATATGGTTTCATCCATGCCTGCCAAAACTATTTAAATGCTTTTAATGTTATAAAGCTGTGTAAACTGGTTATCACTGAAACTCCCAACTAAGTTTATATTTGGAATAAAAAGATTATTCAGATTTCATGGATTTGCATGTATGCCCTCATATTAAAACCTCATGTCCCTGGTTCAACTCATCCTTTAATTCTCGTCATATTTTTCGACACGAAATTTTTTCTGCCCACCCTTCTTGCTCAATTATTTTCAAACTCATTTCCTTCAAACACACATATAAACAACTCTCAAATGTTAAACGTGACCTATTTGCTCTTTGATACATCCTTCTTATGAATCTCTTACGAGGAGGCTGCTTAGACAGAAAGAAGCTGGGAAATGAAAGATGGTCTTTTTGTTCGTTTGAGTTAGAAACAGTCTTTTCTGGAAGGCTATATACCACTTGAAAGATTAAGATATCCTAAATACTAAGGAAGTGAAAGTTGATTAACAGATGAAAAGTGAGCTTTCACGGACTGATTAGACTGCTTTGTTATTTTGTTAATATTTACTTAACAACTGGAAGAAAATCTCACTTTTCTGAAGTCCTAACCATTGCACTTTTCAGTTAAATGACGAGAAAGTTCACATTACAGAGTCCTCTGACAAAACCAGGCAAGAGCAGATATGCTATTCCTCATGGATAATAGTGAAACCTTCTAAAAATTTTCAGGTCTTCCTCATATGTTAACCAAATACTAACAATTAGAAGTTTGCCTCTTGCTACTATCCCTAAAAATGTTAACAATCTGTAGCTCAGAGTTAATCAGTCTTCACTGCTCAAGTAACTATTTGCAGTCTCTCTTTTAAGCTTTACATTTAAGGTCTGTAATATCTGGATCCTCACACCTGTTGGTTCTACAAAGAACACAGATTATTCACCTACAGTTTTGTGTTTCATGCTGTAGCAAAACTTTTTTTACTATTTTTAAAGCATTTTACATGACTTTCAAATGAAATATGTAAGCATTCCCTCACGGAGCTCAGAGATATCTGAGTAGGTTTACCACCCCAGCATATCAATTTATCATGCTGTAAGGCACCAGTCAACTGCAGATGGAGCTCTGGTAGATTCTTAAGCTCAGTTAACTGACCACAGGAGTGAAGTGCAAATTTCCTGTTGCTGCCTCAGACACAAATGGTTTGCATTCTTCCCCAGATTTCAGACATGGATCTTTTCAATAGCCAGTAGCTTTACAACTTTTTAAAATTAACTACATGTTAACTATAGTTAGCAATAACCTGTGTAACACTGACATGCCATTGTGAATTTTCAGATTTCAGAGGAGGCTCAGTCTAGAGACAAGAAAATCTGTCCCTAACACTTCAACATCTGTCACAATCATTTAAAGCAGGATGCCTTTTTCCTTTTTTTTTTTAATTTTTAATTTTCAAATCTCACCGATAGCATTGGCCTAGAAGGAAAAGACAAACTCATTCCCCATTTTTTCCTCTCTCAACATTCATGACTTTTGCATAGCTTTTATCCCTCTGTGCTAATATAGTCACAGATAATGAGGAAGGTTTAGCACACATTTTGGCTTTACTTTCTTTCAGGATTTGGAAGAAAATCATTCCAGCAATTTATTAAAATTCAATAATATAGCCAGTTCCCCACAGTTCCTCAGTAGACTTCTGCCTGCAAAGGAAGTGCTTTCAAAATGAACTCTGCTCAGACAAGCACTTTCACTAGTAACTCTTCCTCTGAGCCTCCTGACAGCCTGTGCTCCTCTGATCTGATTGTGTACATTCAGTGCAGGCCAGCAGCAGAAGAGATCCTCTGTAATGCTTGGCAGAAAGGATTTGGATTACTATACTCATAAACCCTAATCCAGCCCATCTGCCATATGTTTTGACACCCCCATAAATCCTCTAACCTTTCATAAGTAGTCATTTTCATCTGAGGAAAAAAATGAGTACTAATTTAGATGAGATTTAACATCTCTACTGCCTGCTAACAGCCAAGCACCACCACTGCAATTTTAGTCTTTGTGACTATAGAAACCTTCCTCATCACCCTATCAAAATCCATCTGCGTGACCCACCCACATTGCACATTTCCCTTGCATTAAATCCTAATTCCTCACTTCATTATACTGCCCTTAAATAAGGCACTTAAGCAGATTTCTTAATTGGGCAGCCACTGCCAAAGCTCAGTCATCACCTAAATGGTATCCAAAGCATTTTCAAAAGACACTGTTCTTTTAACCTCACCTTGTCCATTTCATAAAGAACCATTAAATATGGCACATGATCAAGGCAGTCCAGATATCAAAACCATCACACACAAAATGTTATTTTTAGAACTCAGGAAATGCAGAGATGAAAGAAGATGTGTCATCAGGCATTACTCACAGGAGTTTCTTTTCCGAATTAGAGCTCCTTAAAAATATGTTGGCTTCAAAATTGGGACTTCCAAAAGTAGTAAAATGCTGCCAGATCACTAGACTGACAGTATCTTCTTCTCACAGTAGATAGAGGTTCCTGGATAACAGCTCAGCCAAGCTGGAGCCAAACTAGAGTTCAAAACATATCCCCACCAGGAATGAAGCTATTTGCTACAACCCCTGCTGGGTCACAGTACTGAGATGGAAGTGGCCTTTAATGCTGCTTGATCACCTGCCCAGTTTGTTCCTGTTCACATGACCCACTAAATGATGTTTGCTCATTTTCACTGGTGATGCAACAACTGGCCTGAAGGTCTGTTTTTCCTCAGAGTTGGAACTCTGGCTACAGCTTGTCCAATATTGGGACCAACTGCACATATTTAATGACATTTACTTCTAGTGTTATGACTCCATACAATTCTTCTCCAGCAAGGAAGCCAGTGCATTCACAAAACAGCTGAAGATTATCTGCACATACTTTTATTGTAATTAGGCTGTAGTACAAGCTAAACAGCCCTTATTGCTATGACTTGCCTTACATTAATTGGAGTTATGAATACTGGCATTTAAAAATGCCAAAGTCTTACTCTAAAATCCTTCATTCTTTAATATGAATCTTTAATTACCAAAACAAAAAAAAATTCCAAAACCACAAAGACTCCAACCTCTCCACTGAAAAACAGTTATAAGGACTACAGGGGAAAAGACAGACTGCATTAAGATCACAAACTGCGTGAATGACTGGAGATAGTACAAGAGCAGAAGGACTTGATAAGGGCAGGAGAACAGAACAACACAGCCTTGAAGAAGTAGATAAAAGATGCAACTTAGGCAAACAGAAGTCAAGCAAAATACAAGCAGGATGCCAGCTCAACTCTGCAAGGCTGACAAAGCAAAAGTTATGCAAAACGATGATATCACACTCAAAAGTGGAGGTCTAGGAACAGCCACCTGAAAAGGACACTGGACACTGAAGACCATCAAAGAAGACCCCAAAGAACCATAAAAGGACTTCTGATAAGGGCTGTGACTATGTAAAATAAAGTAATACATGTACATCAAGTAAGTGGGGATAGCTAATGAATATGCAATTGTTGTGTATGATAAGAATTCTGTTTACCCAAAGCTCGGGGGGCACTCAATCAGTGAAAGGATCCTCCAAGTGCCCAGCACTGTAATAAACAATGCCTGCTTTGTAATACTCAAAACTGTGTTAGAAAGTTTCTATCTGGCCGATTTCAGTATTAGAATACAGTAGCTTGATAAATCTGTTTGCATGATCAGTGCAAGGAAAGGCTTTCTCTGAGTCCACACAGCTAAAAGCTGTGTGACAATGGTGATGCTATGGATATCTACCCAGAGTTCATCTATCTGCAGCAGAAAGAACTTTACACAGGAGATTAGAAACCCATTGGGACCAAAAGACATTCCTGGACTGCCAGAGTGCTCAGGGATGCTGTCCAGCACTACTGTTACCCCTGCACGGTTAAAGAGGTGGTCATCATACCCGCATTCCATTTAACAAGTATTGTCTTAACCAGAGGTTTTGCAGAGGAGGAAGGGTGCTGCACTTTCCATACTAGACAAAACACTGAGAACTCACTGAACATGCAAGTATGTTGTAAGGCAGAACTGGAATTCAAAATTATTTTTAAATAACAGAGAAATGTTCAGAAAATTATACCTGTAAAAAAGGCAGGGGCAACACTGATTGCCTAAAGCTACATAAGTATGAGAAGTGGAACAAGTAGTTGGCTCATCTTCAGAGAAGCATGAGGGATTCTCACATATCACAAGCAACTCTTTTAAACCACTGCTAGAAAGGTAAACACTACTGAGACTGCAAATTAAAGCACACCCTCCAAGATCTGGGAAGTAATCCTTCCACTCTCCTCAATACTAATAAATCCTAAAAGGGTCTGGTTCCAACACAGATCTTTCAGAAATAAAAGATGGAACTGGATAGAGCAACACAACAGAGTAATTTGTTTAAGTTCAAAGGGAACCAGAGGAAGATTCCAGCTGTGTGAAATGGAACCAGTTTGCTTCTGCCACTGTCCCATGGACTACAAGGAAGCAGGACAGTCTCGCAGATGAGTGGCACAGCTGAGGTGGGCAGCACAGTTCAGCACTACACCTGAGCAAATCGATCATCAGGCCTGCAGAGCCCCAAGGAGAAAGGAAGCCTTGCCCCAGCCTCACTGGGAATGCAAAGGCTGCAACTGCTGTACAGCTGGCCCATCCTCTTGAGTAACAGATACACGTGGAAATGAGTACCCACAGCTAGGGCTCACCATATCATTTATATCTCCTACATCACATTAAGTAAATCTGACCTGACAATGCAGTTTACTGAAGCCTTGCTTATTTGAATGGATAGATATGCAGCTTTTTTCTTCACAAAGTTTCTTCTCCTCTTCTATGCAATGTACAGCCATGCTTAAGGAAAAAGAAACAAAGTATAAAATGGCTCCTAAGAGCACAGACTGCAATCCTCCCTACCACCAAAAACTGTAATGCCACATTTCATGTTTCCTACACTAATAAGAGGGCAATTAAGGAAAATTAAAGCCTATGGGCTGGGTTAATATGCAGTGGGAGAAAAACGCACACTGTTAGAATGCAAATAGACACATACTGACCAATGGATTTTATGAGCAAAAATGTCATTAAATCCCAGATTAAACCTCTGGCAATAACTAAGCAACTTTACCAACCCAGTGGAAGAAAGTCACCAATAACCAATTTCTGCACATGGGGATAAATAGCAAGTTGGCTCTAGGTTTGACAGAACAACCTCTCTAGGTGTAACAGAAGTCTATCAGCTGGAAGCCCACCAAGCTATAGCAGTCAGTTGCTACAGTAGATAACAGGATTCTAGAGTGGATCATGGATAACAAGCAGCACCTTATGTGCAGGTTTTTTTGTTTTTCTCTGCCTATTGAAAAAAATCAAGGTGTTTAATTTGTTTTATTTGTACTTTTTAAATATGTCAAAAGAACAAGCAGCAAAGTAGTCTTGAAACTATACTCATAACAAAGAAAATACATTACAATTTTGAATGTTTAACTGTAATTTTTCTAGTAAAGCTTAAAAACCTACAACATTTCAAAGAGAAACACAAATAGTATTGAAAGTCCATGCAAAACACAGAACCTGCTTATCAACTCAGAAGGTATTTTATACCATCGGGGAAGATTCATTTAAGATCATACAAGTAGACACTTATTTCCTTTGAAAAAATATTTAAAGCTGATTTTTGTGCAGTTATTTTATTTTCAGATCTAGCAGTTTAGCAAGATAAGGAAAAGATTGTTAAGTGACTCAGAACCTATCTGTGTGACAAACTTAATACGGGCTATGTTGTAAATAAAACGTTATTTTACAAAAAACTCACCTTCCTTCTACATCCACAAAATATATTTATTTATGAGAAGGCACAGTAGGATCGCCAAAAGACACTCCCAAGTAGATAAGTATTATGTTTGAAGTCAGTACCCTTTAGGAGCAGGAATAAATTTCACAGTTATCAGTCATTTACTGGGCATTTATTTCAGATGCAGTGCTTATTATAAATAGCAGCCTGAAGGACATCTCCTTCGGTCTGGATGCAATCTCTGTTTAATTACTCCTTTTTCTATGATCCACTAGGATCGCAGTTCAAAAAACGGGAAGCACAAAGAACTGGAGAAGCTAAAGGCCACACAGCAATGACTAACAGTCTCGGAAAGCCTTAACAAAAGTGACTTAAAAGGGAGAACTACACTTTCAAGATTCAAAGTTCCACCAACAGGAGATGAAAGGTAATTCACAAAGAATGCTGACAAATAGTAGGTCACCACCACTGATGAAAAGCTTTGTTCCCAGGTGTACTGACAGGAATTCCTCTCAAACTCCTAGTCAAAACAAGCAGTCTGAAGCACATCTACATGCCTCCTTTCTCACCTAACCTAGTCTTGCCTCCCATGTAGCTAACCAAGTAGCTATGGAGCACTAGCAATAAAATTCTGGATATATGCGCTTGAAAGTTTGAAGAAGAATAATACACTGAAGCAAAAAACCAAAAAAACCCAACCAATCAAAAAAACCCACCACAAACAAGCAAACAAACAACACCTCATAAAAGAAATTGAATGAACAACCTTTGCAAGACCTTACCAGTAAGTACTGCAATCTTGAGAAGCAAGACTGGGAAAACTACCACTTTAATAACAACTTCATTTGTTCCTCTTTTTCATTAGACTGCTAGCTTTTTAATAGAATTGGTTATGGTCAAAGATTAATTTAAAGAAAAGAGAGCTTGGTATTTTCTATGTTAATTACTGGGGAAGCTTTCCATATTCATTCCCTGTGGAATACACTGAACAGAAATGGGAATGAATACCTATCAGAAAATGAACAGAGAAAACAAATTAAACTTTTTGCAGCAAACAGTCCCAGCTAACTACATAAGTAATTACTGCTCAATGATAGTGGAAGAGTGTTGCAAAGATATCACAGGAGTAAAAATGCACAAATATAAGAATATTTAGCCAATAATTAAAACTGCAAGCACTTCAACAGAAAATTTCCTCAAAAGTATGTTTGATAAAAATAACAGAATACTTTGAATGGGATGTCCTCTACTTTGTTTCTTTATACATGAAATATGAAGAAAACAATATAAAAAACATTGGTGTTAATTTTTTTCTCCCCTTATTCTAGGGATCCTTTTAAGGTGTATTTAAAAGAATATTTAAGCATTTTAAAAATACAAACTGCATTACTAGAGTCTGAATCCGAGACAGAGTTAAAGGTAAAGCAATTACTGACCTTTATATTGCAAAACCAAATCCTTAATAATTCAAATAGAGAGAGATTAAAAATGGTGAAGCAGAATATGGATAACAAAACTTACTTCATTACACAGAATGTCATTACTCTCCATTACACTAATGTGAAGAAATGAGGTGGTTAGTAGCAATCTCCTGTGAACCAATACCAAGATACTTCTCAACTATTAGGGAGTGAAGTACTTAAAAGAGGTCGGTTACTTGTACTGTAAGAGGTGTGCTGAAACCCCCTTAACCGATTACATTAAACTTACTTGAAAGCCCGCACAGTTATCTTGTTTAGCTCAAAAAAAGATCTTTCACATTTCCCGTGAGGCAATGATCTGTGGTCAAATGAGTCTACCTGTAAAACAATCCAGCTTCTCTGAAGGAAATGAAAAATTACACGCTCTTTTAGAAGAAAGGAAGAAGGAAGAAGACAAAGAAGAAGATGAAGAGGAAGAAGAAGAATAAGAGGAGGAAGAGGAAGAGCAAATAGAAATCACATTGCCTGCATGCACTCATCCACATTTACACACACAAACACACAGAGCTAGCCTTGGTAATTCCTGGTTTGCCCAGGTCCAATGCATCGCAAACATGTTTTGGGCATCAAGGCCGTAAATGCAACACTCTTCCCTTAGCACAGCTCTGGTGCAAACAGCCAGCTATTATTAAATTCATTCCAGTCTCGCTAATGAGTGGAGTTTGGAAGTGCAGCATTTCTGAGCCATAAAGAGATGATTTATAATGAGAAGTCACTCAGCAGGAAGGCTGAAGTACAGCAGTTCTCTCTGCAAGTTATCATAACAGAAAGCTATTTAATGAGTGTGGGTTTCTTCAAGAATTCAAAAAAGTCAGGATTTGGAATAGGATGTGTTACATTATGCAGACACCCACAACACTGAACATTTCTGCTACAGTAAAATCACCAAAAGAAACATCCTCAAAGTTGTTCCTATCTTGAGTTTTTGGCTCATTTTTAATAAGTTCTTTCAAATGTAAAACGTGGATTTGTAGAGATTAGCAGATAGACACAATTCTGTATAAAAAAAGTTAGCGAAGTTTAATGAACTAAACTAGGTTGCCTAAGGTCAGGCACTCCATAGTGCAAACAAGAAAAAAATGTGCCCTGAAGCAAGAAAGTGTTTGGCAAAGACACAGTAAAAGAGCAGAGAGGTACCATTCCTCAGCAAGCTCAGGAGAGCCCTGAGTGACCTGCAGTTACCCACTCCTTACAGCACTCTCCCCTGCAGGGGAAGCACTACAAGGGCTGATGACACAAATTCAGCTACACACAAACCTGAACCCTCCCCTTAATCCACCTCCAGATCAAAGCTACATCCAACCTCCAATAATAATTTAAAAATAAATACATTTTCAGTAAACCATATGCCATAATCTTCACGCATGTGATGGGGACATAAGAGCTTTGCATGCTAGAAAATTATCCACCTTGACTTTAAGATTATATTACTGAATTGCTAATGAAGGATGCCAGCGAGAAGGTGGGAAGAAGACAGTGGAGCACAGTATGCCAGAATTCTTAAAATCAAAATGTAGGCATAACCGATTCAGGTTGCATTTATTTTCTAACCAGTAAATTTAGACTGTGGCTTCTTGACAATAGGAGAATTTAAACAGTAATGATGCTTTGGGAACTTTTTTGTTTATTTCTTCCTATTGTTTCCAGAGTGAGCAGTTCCTTGTGCAGAGTGACATTGTGTCAGCCCAGTGGAAGGAACAGTGTATAAAAGTGGAAAGCTGAAGAAAGTGGTTCACTTTGTTAAGCCATGACTGCAACCAAGCATGCCTATCAAAATGTGACTTCCAAGAATATCACTAGGACAGCTGCAATCTTGCCATGCATGGTAAAAAACACATCCCTGCTTCTCCAGCAAACTGAGACTTGTAACAGAAATACTTATCTGAGAACAGTTATAACTGTTACACCTCAAGAAGTTCCATTTTCCTAAGTCTTGAAAAATAAACAAGTTCCACTTAACAGAGGATACACAGTCTACATTAAAAGGAGAAGCCCTTGAGTTACCATGCACAAAGAAGCATTACGTGGCCACAAAATTCCCTCCCACCTGACAGTCATTCTACATTAGCTGCTTGTTTTCAGGTTCACTACACAGGTTACCTAGATGTCATGATAGTAAAGGCCCAAGTTTCTGAATCTTTCAGAAAGCTGTGTGACATATTTCCTTGTCCCTTGGAAGAATGCACATCTTCAGCTTCATGGTAACCCTCAGAGAGTAGGATGAACTTCACCGCTAGTGTTTGTCTGCACTTCAAACCATCTGCCCAGCCCACAGATCCTTCATCAGCTCATCGTTCTCCTGTCAAAAGCACCTTAAGCCTTCCTCTGAAACCTTCTTCATCTATACCTCATAGATGGTAGTTACCCTCAATCACTCCAAAAAGTTAAGATTCTTCAAAGTTTTGCTGTAAGTACCATGACAAAACGCAGCTGATAGCAGATCAAGATGATACTTCTGTCACCAGCTCTGACACAGATATGCTGAATGATATTAAGCAGATTGCTTAATCACCTTCTGTCTCCTTTTGCTCTAATCCTTCCATACTGCCTCTAAATTCAGACACTGTATTTCTAACAGTAGTAGGAATTTGTAATTATGCTTTCTATGGAGTTTAAGAAGGTTCTAGCCCTACATAAGTATCAATTATATAAATAATTAAGCACCACAGATGGCAATGGACTCTTTTACTGTGCGATCTGGAAACTGTCATCCAGCATGCTTCTGTTGCATATTTATCCAGCCAAAGCAGCAGCTTTCAACGACTTTATTTGCATCTTTCCTTGCCCCTAGCTCCTTTCTCTGTTTGCTTCTGGCAAATATTACCCAGAAACGAAGTGGTGCTTTTCAAAGTGGTGCTGTCCACCATTTTATACCCAATGTGTTGTAAAATCTAATGTGATGGAACACTGCATCCTAGGAAGCCCATGTAAATATTCATAGAGTCACAGAACAGTTTGGGCTGGAAGGAACTTTTAAAGGCCATCTAATTCAACACCCCTGCAATGAGTAGGGCCATCTTCAACTAGATCAGGTTGCTCAGAGCAGAAAAAAGCTCAGAAGTTGTTAATCATTCATGTACTTCTCAACTTTGCCAATCAATGAACAAAATGCATTTCTTGACATTGCTTAGAGAAAAAAAATGAGAATAACCTTTAAAGACTAGGAATAATCACACATTATGGATTAACCTGGCTAGCAATATTCATTTTAGTGGTGAAAAAGTTGACTGAAAAGACTAACATTTTAAATTATGTACCTACAATTTTCCTTAAAATTCCTTCTTATCTACATAAGAACATAAAAATCATTAACCAAAATACATTCAGGGACAGAAATGACAGCTGCTAAATTTTTCAAGAGACTCTATGAAAGGACCTTGTAGTTTTTAATAATCAGAAAAATTTCATCTTCCACAATTCACATATCTAAATAGAAACTAAACTGTAAAGACTACCCTGTAGTAGTATTTGTAGTTCTTTGAAACAAACTCTCAGTATTGTTGGGTTGTCTGAGGTGATTTCTGAGATTACTGTTTTTAATTCTAAAATGATGAAAACTATGAAAATTATAAAAATATCACAATGATGAAAATCCATTTTTAATCACGTACCAGCTTAAAAGCATCAACATCTCAAATGTTTGAAAGTAAAATGCCTTAAAGCAGAGGCTCCACAGAAACCATCACTTTGTCAAGGCTAGTTTCCAAGTTCCTTAGAAACCTTACTCGTCTTAATTTCACAAACAGAAGAATTAGGCAGTTGGACTCATTTTTTAGAAGACGAGATATTTTCCTTCCTTTTGCTCAGTAACCTTCCAGAATCATGGAAAACCCTCCTTTTTAAGGAGAAAACCAGAATATTCACATTTCAGTCTCTACTCATTATCTGTGACAGACTCCAGACTATACAGACATTCTCTTCCAAAGACTGCCATGAGCACACATGATTTGAGTCCTTTGTTTTGGAGGAGACCCGAGCTATGCCATCTCACTGAATAAGTATTTAAGAATCTATTTGAGCACGTTCTCATCGCTCAGAGCTCACCGCGCACAGAGCAGCCCTGGCGTGCTAGAGCACAAGGGGAATAAAACATCCTGACGACACAGAAGTAAAGATGATCGGTTGGATAGGCTTTACAAACACTCTGCACATAAACTGGCTAGTGTACGCCTACAAGGAGGTAAGGGTGGTATGCAGGGACCCAGTTCAGCTACAGGCAACAGATGAACGGGACCTTAAGACACAATTTCTGAACTCGGGCAATGCAACAGTACAGAATCAACTGTGTCCCTACCTGCTCCTTTGCATCTTGGCCAAGGTTTACATACTTTCCACATACTACAAGTATCAACAAAGAGGAGTTTAAACCAAGAGTTAAATTATGAAGAACACCTCCCACTGCCTGCAACAGGCCTCCCTTGGACTAGAGCATTAACAGCTGGGGCTGACCTCACTTCTGTCAAACCCACAGTCAGCCTTTGAATCTTATCACAGAAATAACTGGAAGGCTAGAAAACCCACTTCATTTTAATTTTTGTTATTTGCTTTCTGAAATCCCAGATTAAAGAGGTTTACATTCTTAAGCACTGGCCAAAACCATGATGACTACACATATCGGTTTGGTTTGGGGTTTTTTCCCGTGAAAGCTGAGATTCTCACTGGGACAGATGTTACAAGTGTATAATTCGCCGCTCACAGTCTACGGTACGTGTATGTTTTGTTAAAGGGCTGTGGCTTGTCAAAAGAGCACTGGGCTGGCTGCTTGTCTTACCAGGCAATTATGCACTGGTTCAATTGGATGTGGGGAAGGAGGAGGGAGCTTGCTCTCAGAGAGCACCAAACTAGGAGACGCTGCTGCAGTGCAGGGGTCAACAGGGAAAGCTGGGAAGCAATGAGCCATGAGGATGGAAATAGGAGGCTTGAGAAAAGGAGGGAACTACATCTCAGAGACAACTGAAGACTTTTCTAGAGACCTACAGGAGACCACAAAGATCCAACAAGGGAAAAATAAGAGGCTTTTCCCTTGCAAAGATGATAGTAGACAAGGATGAAACCTGCTTTCAAACACAATTATTTGAATGTATACCACCCGGCAAATCTGCTATCTCTTTCATGAGATCCTGCTTTATTTTAATATTTGTATTCCAAAAAAACCTAAAAAAGTTTTAAAGAGTCTTGGTGTGTTCTCTTCAATGAAAATATCCAGACAGGACATTTCTCAGAGCTCTGACATGGCATTACTGGCCTAAGATCTAAAGCAGAAAATGCTGAGAAAACTGACACGCCATTTGGAACTGCATGATGTGCCTTCTTTCTCAAGATGCAAAGAGGTGCTTTCTTTCCTACTGTCAATAAACTATTCTTTCTACATGGGGCTTCCCCTTTGTTCTAAAAATGTCACTGACCCTGACAGAAGGAAACCTCATTGAGTAAAAGGCCAACCTGTCTTTACAGGAGATTTGATTTTTCAAATGGAAAAGATCAACCAACATACAGCATTTTGAAACTGACAGCAGAAACCTTCCATTTCTCTACAGTCACAAGCAAAATCAACATAGGAGGAAATTTAGCTCCACAGAGAGTAGAGATTAAAAAGCATGCCCAAAAAGCTGGACTGTCTTTGCCTGGGATCTAAGCTAGGATACAGTCCTGGAAGGGTTTCCTGCAGCCCAGGACTGCAACATCAGCATGTAGGATGTCGAGTACGCTTGTTCATGACCTGCCACTTCCCCACCAGCTTCAATTATTGCTTTTTAATCATTTGCTTAAAGGACAGGAACTTGATAACCAATTTTGACTATTTAAGAGTCCAACTTCACCAAAAAAACCCAAAAAGTGTAACCAGAAAAATCTTTCATCAAATGCCTGTTTGTTTACAAGTGGTTCAGCATATCAGCGTATCAGAGGATTAATTCTAAAAACACAAGAGTGACAATAGTGGCAGCTTCATGAGGGAGAAGGTGGGGAGATAGCAGAAATGTGCATTAAGATTCCTTAAGTTACTGTGAATGAGTACAGAATAATGTAGGATGTCTAAGGATTTTGCAAGAATAAAGTTCCTTTCTGGAAAGGAACACAGACAAGTAGAAAGTGCTTGAACTTTGTGTTTTGAATGCCCTAATTTGTTCACGTTTACCCTGAAGCTACCTGAAAGCCGTATTTTAGGCTAATCTATCTGTCTTTTGAATATTTCCTAATTATTTACAAAGCCAGACAGTACTGGACTCAAAGCAGGGTAGTATCTAACCTCTTCTGATGATGCAGCTACTATTGCTGGAACACTTGCTAACTTCTTAGAAGGTAAATTTTCTTTTATCCCACAACTGCCATCCATGCAGAATTTATATTTTAAAATGTTATTAATGCTAAGCATGCTGTCTTCCCATAGCTGTAGCCTGGAAAAGGTTATTTTACGAACCAGTGGGAAAGAAAAGGTTTTCCTTTGTATGTTAAAATATGGACTTCCAAATTCTGAAAAGAAATAAAAATCAAAACATGCAATATGGCTTGCAAAAATATCAGCGTTGTTTATCTCATGTTGTCTTTCTGTGACAACATACATAGTGAATAGGAAAAGGCTTGTGAAATTGAGAGCATGTTTTAATGAAAAATACGTTCAGATGAAGACTTATGGATATTTAAGTATGGTTAGAAAAGGAAAAGGAGCAGCTAAGAGATACTTTACTCTTGAAATTTCATTTAACAAAGACTGTGCTCCAGAGAAGTCACTCTGACACCTCATCACAAGCATGTTTAAGTGCCATCTAGCTAATGCTTAAGTTAACTTGCATCACTGCACAAGGATCTTTGTTTTCCTGCAAATATCCCCTCTTCAATAAAAAAAAGAAAAAAAATGGAGAAGTGGCATATTGGTTTTTCTTCAGATCCATCAGTGTGTTCAAGCATAAAGAATTTGGGTTGTTCTTGAAATACTTGAGCTTTGATGTATTTATGTGAGGAATGTTAAAAATGTAACCCCTAAAACCCTTTATGCTGTGACTGAGTTCTTGATCTGGACAGATCCACATGACTGAGTACTTTAAATACTGCTCTTTCAAGTATAAACATATTAGGTGTCATTATGCAACCCCTCTGTTCAACTATTTTGTGCCAGACGTTAATGGAAGAGTTGAGACATAGGGACAAAAAGAAAGAACAATAAAGGAAGACCATTTCAACTTGTTTTAATAAAGGCAAAGAGTATTGATTTCTACAGGAAAGAAATTTGTAAAAGTAAGAGAAGTATGTATTTTGAAGAGTGGTATGCTGTAAATCCTCTGAAAGTTCATTTTGCCTCTGCCACAGTATACGTTTCCATACAAGAAAAGACATTTGCAGTCCTGAACATGTCACCGTGACCGTGTTAACACCAATTAAAATTGCGCAAGCTCTTTCCAAATTTTAATCAAAATTCTTCAGATTAAAATAATCTGACAGGCTGACAATTCTCTCTTCTTCCTGAAACAGATGGGAGGAAAAATGGTTTCCTTTGACTCAGCAATGTGATTTTATATCCTCTAGAAATCATAATTAAATCATAATGGTCCAGTTTTTAATCTTTCTGGCTTGAAAGTGTACCTTTCAAACCTCTTTATAACTACCAGACTAGCCAGGATATATCTGGTAAGTTATGCCACTGAAAACCTCAGAAAAGAACAAATCTATAACCAAAATATGCTTGTTTTCCTCTGCACAGTACTGCATTTTGGATTTCAGACTGTGAAAGCATGCAAAATGAATCTGCTCAGGAAAGAAACTATCAGCAATTCCAAAACTCTGTTAGTGAAGTGAAAAACAAACAAACTAACAAAAAAACCCACCAAGAAGTTGCAAAGTTGCAAAAGCACCAAGTACAAGGTTGGGGATCGTTGTACCAAGATCATATGTTGTTACTAGATAATTCTTCAATAAAGTAAGTCTTGATCCTATGTTCTTTATTTTGGTAGTATTTTAATTAATTTCCCTTCACATACCTAGAAAAACTTTTTACCAGTAGTTTTACAGGTTTCTCAAAGAGCATTGAGCTCTCCTTCAGGAAGGATGTCCTGAAAAATAAGAAATGTCACTGAACAAAATGTGGGTGGGATTAAGACGAAGTACAGGAACTTGCAGCTGAGACCCGTTACGTTTCCTCCAGTTGAGCAAAGCATCTAAAAGCTTGCTCCAGTAAACTGCTCCTTCCCTCCCCACCCTCACATGTCAGCCCCAGCTCTTCCTCCCCTGCCCACCTTGATTTTCAGTGCAATACAGACCTCTCTTCTTTCCTCACCCTTCCCACCAGCTGTCCCACCTGGAACTCCCTCTTTAGCTGGGAGTTCCAGCTGGGACAGCTCTTGTGTCTGCAGATTGGTAAGGAGTAAGGGAAGAGCAGGACAGGACAGCAATAAGCATGACAAGGCAGAAGGAGCTTTGAAGGATATCTGTGTGACAGAGAAACAATTCTCCCTGAAAAAAAACCCAGCTGGTAAGTGGACTAAAGATGAGGTGTTCAGAACAGTGCCATTTTTGATAGACTGTACTATTTTAGACTGAAGAACAATTTCAGATACTGAAGGCAGAGAGAGCACACATACAATGAATTGGCAGGGACTTGACTGGATGAGCTGCTAGAGTAACGACTTAAGAGCTCTCCCATTCTGCTAGGTATACAGACAATCTCCACAACACCTAAAGAGACTACAATTTTTTTCATTGATTTGGGGTTTTTTGGTGGTTTGGTTTGTTTTTTTAACATTGCAATTGTAAATTTATTTGGCTGAATAAAACAACTGTTCTTTAGCTGACCATGACAGTTTCCAACTGACAATAACCATCAGCTTACACAAACTGATGTCCTTTTGTGAATTAACAACCCTCATTGTTTCATTAACCGCCTAGGGATAAACCTGAAAGTTTCCAGCGGAGTCTAAAGAGGGTTAAAACAGCTTTGAGAAATCCAAGCTTAGCTTTTGGGGTGGATAAACAAATGAAGAATGAAGGAAGCTACTCGGAGATATTTTTGGTTGGCTAATCGTCTTTATGTTATCTGAAGTCAAAAGTTTCCGTCTTGGATCCTACTTTGTGCAGCCACTGGGCAACTAAAAAGAGCTTGTACAAAATGTTGCTGTCTTCCAAAAATTTATCGTAAGACCCTACTATCGAGGAAATACTTTCATGAATAACTTAAAGCAGTGGTAGAAACATTTTTTTCTACATCGTATAACAAGCACTTTGTACACGTTAAACACAGTCTTGTGTGAAAATCTAAAGATTAACAAATTTCAGGAATTATTTAGAAAGTGACCATTTGACCCCACGTGATTTGTCCACAATGATTGAAAGCCATCAGTATGTGTTAACTCCATTGCCAACAGTGACATTCTCAAAGACACCTCCTTCTCTGTTGACCTATGAGATTAGACAACTTGTCCAGAGGATTAAAGTAACTGTATTAATTCCTAGATAAATATGTCTAATGGGAATTCTGCCTGGTTTGGCCATCATGGCTGAGCTGAGGCACTTCCATCAAGTTGTCAATCATATCCTGATAGGCTTTCAGGATTCATGAGCCTGCTGGGAAATGCTGGGTGGTGCTTTATCAGGTGCAGCACTCATACAGAGAGCAGGAGGAGGGAAGCAGCAGGGGAGGCTCTGGGCAAATTTGTGGAATCTGACCTTTTGCTTTGGGCACCTCCTTGGATTTTTTGCCTTGTCCCAGGTGGCCAACAGTCATGCTGTTTTATAGAAATCTTTTGTTAAGTATGTGTGAAGTGTTGCAGTGCAAGTTCCTAATGGATTGCACATCTGGCACAGGAGGCAAACATGGCCCACGTGAGGCCCCAGACTTGCAGACCAGCAAGGAAGCCTGTACAGGTGGGAAACAACCACCCCTCTAAGAGAAAACCTCCGTTGTGCCAAACTAACTTAGCTGCAGCAAAGAGTGAACTGTTGATGAGTAACTGCAAGACCTGTTGACAGAAGTATGGAGATAGAACAGGTTTTCGTAACGCTACGGTGGCCAGTGCAGCAGATAAAGCATGAATGAAGAAAGTTACCACTGAACAGCACAGATATTTCCTTCAAAAACTATGAGATATATATGCAAATCACATTTCTCTAAAGACTAAGGTATTTCCAGTCTTTACAGTGGTTTCTTCATCATTACTGTAAATTATACAATTCGACAAAACTGATTGGAGTCTGATAAAGTTAACCTAGGTAAAAGGAGGGGAAGATCTACCACTTAGTTTAACTGGCATTCCCCTCGAAGGAATGAAGGCTTCATGCAGACTGAAAGAGAAGTAGATGAGAAAAGTTACTGAACTGTAATGGAGTTTAATTTAGAGTGCAAAATTACAAATTGAAAAGTTTTAATTTTACCACTAGACAAAATTATCATATTCTGAAATTTTTCCAACACCAGGCCTTTTCTTGACACAAATGAATTGCCAAAATTTTAAGACCGAATATTCCATATATCTTTTTTTCTGATTAAGTCCTATTTCAAAAATTTCTCAGTAAAGGAATCTCACAGACAAAAGAGATTATCTTCTAAAATTGCTGGTCTCTCATAAACTTTATAAAAGGACTCCATTCATACTTGAAACCTGAAACCAAATAGAGTACATCCTTCAAGGAAGAGGAATTTGCACCATAAATGCCATTTACAGACAATCCCATTCCCTTCTATTTCTCACCCTGAATTCTCATGAGCTGTTTAACTGCACTACTTCCAAAAATGTATCAATAAACTTACAGCACACCAGCCTATAGAAATTAAGCTTTTTAGAGGATAGCTACTTGTGGAAATCATGGAAACAGCCTACTATTATTATTATTATTATTATTCCTAGTCCACAGAAAAAGAATCTAGACAGAATAATGAACTTGTCCAGGGTAATAATGGGTCAATGGTAGAAGCTGACAGAACCTGACACTCTTAAAAATCCTTCTCATCTTGCCACAGCAGTTTAACGCATGTTGGTAAACACAGCACATGGAAAGTATTTTAACAGAGATACTAAAGTAGAGAGGGGAAAAGGCAAATATTGTCAGATTCCTCAGGGGAAAATCTACACTTTGAAGCACTGCCCTGTGAGATAAACATTCCTTTTTCTGGTAAATTTCTGTGAAAACCAGCTACAAAAACAGTAGTCCCATTATTTTGCCCTTTCCTCATCACATTTTCTAGAATTGACAAAAACTTCTATACCTATCAAGAAAACAAAGCAAAATGAAATATATTATTTTAAAATATTAAAGCATTTTAAAAACTGCTAACCATTTTCAAGAAGCATTTCCTGCAACTATAGCCAATTATTTTATTTTTAAAGCAAAAAGAAATAAATTTTCTGTGAAAGCACTGAAGTAGCTTTTAGAAAACCTACAAGAGATTGAGAACTTTGATCAAGTAACCACAGAGAATATTCTGTCTTAAACATTACAAAGAAAGGAAAAAAAGAGGGGAAAAACAATTGCTAATTATCATCTTGGTAACATTTTTAAGCAGACTGGAAAATCTAAAGGATTAAGTGACTCTGTGTCAAACAAAAGATTAAGTATCACTCCTTGATAGTGATTCAAAAATACTAGAAAACCTAAAGAACATTTTTAATAGCTACTGTAACTATTTAAAACTTTGGCCACAAACTGGAGAATCTTTCAGCTAATTGATAAGCATTTTTCTTCATACCGTATAAAATAAACTTTCATGTATATGCATAGGATTCAAACTTTCCCCGAAATTGTACACCGACTATTGGTTTGGAACGCCCATGCAAAAGCAAGAGAAAGCACAATTACAAGAGAATATAACATGACCTGGGTCATGGTGAGCACAGGTCTGTATGGAGAGGACTAGTTTCGTAGCTATCAGTTTTGAGCATCCCCTTAAAAATTTTTTTAAAAAAGTCAGACTGAAAACACACTTTCTGACAAATCCTATTCTCTTGTTCCTGAGTATTTTGAATGAGGAAGGTTTTGCGTATCAGTAATGAGAATGGAAAGAAAATTTTGTTTTCAATTCAGATGTTCCAACAGAATACCTCCCTACTTCTACCTACTTCTGCCCTTGGGGAGTAGGAATATGTATCAGCATAAAGCTTATGTATTTCTGGAGAGGTGCAAAAGAAATAAAAAAAATTTGTAAGCTATCTACACACAGACAGTTTGCAAACATTAGCATTAATGAAGCCTGCTTTCCCCTGAATGCACGTACCATGGCAAGAGACTTCATGCCTGGTACAGAACTCAGAATGTGTTGCTGCTGCTTGGATTTTCAGTATCTAAAAAAGGTGCTCCTGAAATATTTTTCTCTCAGGGAAACTTTTCTCTTCTCTATTCCTATTACAACTTCAACAAAGCTTTTAAGCGCTTCACCTTTGAGAACATTGTTCTGCTGTCAAAATGGCTTCTCCTTGACTGATGGACACTAAAGTAAATAAGTAGAAAGGCAGACAGACATTCCAAGCATATTAAGGCAATCTGTGTGTCTTTTAGAATAAGCTTACACTAAAACTAGTTTCTGAGACAGCACTGTCCAGAGATTGTTGACTTGCTAAAGATCTTCTGTGAGATAGAAAATTAGCAAGTTTTACCTGTAGATCAGGAATACCAAATGCATTTTTGGTCACTTTATGCTCTGTACTAAATTTTGACCTAAACAACGTTTATAGTTAGGTTATAAATTCTAGAAGTAAGTTTAGAACTAACATCTGTTTGTCGAGGCTGCTTTAGGAGGATACTGGGAGGAAAGTACTAAAAATGTTATTTTGTTGAATAGGTAGGGAAAAGATGAGATGTCTAAAAATGCCAAGTTTCAAGCTTTATCAGGAAGAGTTTTGAAATTAAATTCCTTCTTGAGTACACAACAGAACTTGAAGAATTAGAAAAGGAAGATACTCAGAAGGAAACACAATTACTGTGTTAATCAACTGTATTTGCCAGACGTGGGGTTTAATATATTTCTATTTCTCTGATTCATAACAAATTATCTGCTTCCAGTACTTGGCATCAGGTCTTTGGTTCTTAGAAGCAAGCTCCAAAATGTGTTGTCCCTTGGTCCCTCCACACAGGGAATTACGCTGCCGAACCAATCCACTCCCTTGACTCCTGGAGCCCCCAATGACTGTGACAGACATCCTGGTACCCCTCACAGTGCTGGGCTGACAGGATGGTACTTTCCTGGTTCATGCCTAAAATGTGCTACCAGCAGTCGTGTCCACTTACGGATGAGACACTAGAGTCGTCAGCTTATCTTTTCCCACTGAGTTTTTCTTAAGCTATCTCAGTGATGCAGATCTCAACAAGCTTTACTCTTGCTTGCTAATTGAGAAGTGCCCTGGGGTCTGAATTCTGCATTATAAATATAGTGACTGATCAACTTTCATTAATGATGTTACCTTCAGACTGGCAAGTTTGGTTTTAAATGGTATCATACAAAATGTAGTTCACAAAACAGAAGGCAGGGGACTTCAGCTTTCTGTAAAAATGTATCATAACATTCACTAATTTTGAGGGACGATATTTTCCCTTTTAGGACTGACAGGTGGAGGAAGTGAGAACCTCCTGGTGCTTCACACATATTTTTATGATTTACTTGACAGGAGAGAGACGTGACAGCATAACTTTCTGAGAGGTTGGTAATATCCACATAATAATAAATAATAATAATAAAACATTAAAATATGCTGTAAACTCTTCAGCTTATCCTATGAACTCAAAAAAAAATCTGCTGTCACTCAGTTGTCTAGGCATTCTAATCAGTTGTTAACATTTCCCTAAATAATAGTTGACAGTATAAAGAAAAGTTGGTCAAATACACATTTTTAAATGCTTCCTTCTAATAAGAAACTCTGCTAGGCCTAGAGAGCAACATACGCACCACTCAATCTCACTGACAAAGTAACTTTTCACATGGTTGATAGAGACATGTGGGCAATTATCAGGTCTTTGGGTTCAGCGACTTTTTCCTATTTCATTTCCTTGCTGGAATTTTAAAGATTATATCCTCAGATAAGACTTTAAACTTTTTGCCTTTAGGTTATCATTGACCACACTAAAACAAGAATAAAGAAATGGGTCCTTGGGACAGTACAGAGCTAACATGAGAGCAACTGGGTTTTGTCCTAAAAGAATGCCTTCTACAACAAATTTACATTCTTGGCATGCATAAATTAATTATGTTTAAGTGTGGTCTGTATGACATTGTTCTTCTAAAGCAAAGGGCTATTTTGCAGAAACTAGTTAAAGAAAAGTCTTGTTCACGTCTTGGCCTGATCTATTGTATGTTTATGGCAGAGCCTGGACTGACATGCCAATAAGCTTCTACAGCTAACTTGTATTTTCACCTCTCTTTCCTTAAGATTTACATTTTTATAGGACATGTTTCCTCTGACAAAGCATGAAGGTAAAGACAAGATCTTAAGACATCAGACTGTGAATTAGGAACGCATTCCACTTCCACAATTTATCTATTTTTTTTCCTCCTGATAATAAAGCCTTTCCAATCTGGCTCTGTTCACACTACAAGAATATTCCTCTTGTGGGGGAAGTCCTCAAGACTTCTCTCTTGAAGGAATATTCCCACAACCTGGTATAAGAGGTTCATTCCTTGTCAGAGAATATGAAAAAAAAATCCCTTCAAGCATTATATTTATATTATGCAATATTTATAAATTAACAGTCAACTCTGTCATCATCACGCTAAACTTGCATATTTTGTTTTCTGACTTCCCTTACTAAAAAAAAATAAAACCATCAAGCCCACGATTTTATGCTGCTTTTGTCTAGTTTCTAACTTTTTTTACCCATAATTATCTCATGTGGGGAAAATTCTGAAAAAAAGTTTTGGCTTTTAAATATTAAAATGTTATATACCAAGAAATAACTTCATTCTTGCATTATGGCAGAACAACACAGCCCACAGAATCTATTTCAATGACAGTTTCTCTCCTACCACAGCAAACAGACATTCAGGTTGAATTCACTAATCTTTATCTTTAGGAAGATATGGCAGGACACACTTTCACAACTGGCATCTTCAAATTGTTCCTCTTCTAACATCAGGTTTGTATTTTGTAACACCAACATCCAAAATTTCCTTACACATTGTCCTTTTTCAAACAAATCCCCTGCGTTAACTAGCACTTCCTTCAAATAAATTCTCATATCCATATTTCTGATCAACTTTTGGTAGTAATTCCTGAATGGTTGCACATAAAACCCTCTTTAATGCAATCTCAAGGGCAGTCTTCTGAAGTAACAGCTAATAGCATAACTTAGCAATACTCTGAAACATTAAGTGGAAGATAGGAAGGGCAAAGCTGTATCCTGACTTTAGGTATGGTAATTATTTCTTATACCTGAGTGAACATCTGTGATCATTAGTTTTAGATTACAATTTCTCAGAAGCAAATCACTCTGATTTCTTAAAGCCACTTCGAAATTGCACATCATTAAAATTACGTCCCCCCTTCCAGTTCCAAATGTGTATTTGAGCACAACAGTGCACCTATTAAAGAAACATTTGGCAGCATAAAAATTGCAGCAGATGTGCAAGGTGCAAAGAGGCACAGGGGTGGAACGCAGTATGTCACCCCCCCCCCCCCGCCCCCCCCCCAAAAGCACCCTTTTCAGATTCTCTCTTCTAGTAAAAGGACAATATACAGAACCACAGAATGTGCTGA
>VZTA01010458.1:0-54125 GCA_013398855.1 Mohoua ochrocephala
CGCTGCCCCGAGCCGGCTGCCGGGAGAAGCCGCGGTGTCAGCGGCGCTCAGGCTGCTCCAGCGCCGTGCCCAGGGCAGCCTCCCTCCCCTCCCTTCAGCGCCTCGGTAATGGAGGTCGCGCTTGTGTTGTTTTCCCGTTCCCAGCAGCGGCACTGGGCGTTCGAGGTTAAATCAGCCTTAATCTACTACTGCTTTCCCTAGTGACGAGGAATTGCATCGGTGCCGCTGCCGGGCACGGGAGGTCGAAGGCTGTTCCAAGTGTTTGTGGGATGCCGGCAGCTCGCTCACGGTTTAGTGGAGCTGCGTGCTCGCTCCGGGGTGCGCCGAACCCGCCCCATCGCGGAGCCGGGGGCACGGCCGGCTCGCTCCCGAGGGGGAAGCCCCGCGCAGTTCTTGCTCCTGAAATAGGTTACAACAGTACAGGGCACGCAGATGCCTGAGCTGAGAGCGGTGCATTCCTGCGGACAAAACCCTGCACTTGGCTTTCCGCGTTGTTGGCATCGGTTTTTCCTTTTAGAGTGGTGGGACTTCACTGAGAGAGTGAGGCAGTAAGCGAGAGAAGTAGGGAAGTACAGGTCATGGTCTTTGGAAGCGGGGTGGTCAAAGCCTGTATAATGAAAAGAGAGGAGCCTTGTAATGGAGCTTTGCTGTTACAACATACAGTACAAAATCTGGAGAGTGTTGGGTGGAAAAGTTAGCTCCCACGTTGTAATTATGCAACCTTCTGCAGTTTTCGGGAGGTTTAAAAATACCTTGTGTGTCAGTTGAGTTGGTTGGTGTAAAAGACTTACTGTAATCTCAGAACTTCTTGGGTTTTAACTGTCCTGTACGTCTCTTCGAAAAGAAGGAACTGTTTAGTGTCCAAGTATGCATTCAAATACCTTGTAAGTTTTCCTGCGAAATAGGTAAATGTGATATTCCGAGATGAGGTCATGCTAGCAAAGTAGCACATGCCATCCATCCCCCTGTCTGGGTTGGCTGAGCAGAATGGTCCTTCAATGAACCGTGAGAATTCAGCGCTTTAACTCTGAAAAATACAGAGATTCTTTTCTCGAGTGAATTCCGCTGAATGTCAAATGGAGTCGGTAATGGTGGGGTGGGAAGGAGAACAGCACGCTGGATAAGTGCCCTTCTTTATTCAGAAGAGAATGTGGGAGTGGTGGCAAGTGGTCGATTCAGCTTTTCTTCAGATTTTTCTGATTGTACAATGACCCTGGCATAACGAGTGCAAAAGTAGTATTTGTTAAAGGAATTGACAGAAATAGGTTAGATGCATTGGGGTTAAAAAGTAGCTTGAAATACTTTTTTTCAGATGATGATTGTGGTCTTTTGTGTTTCTCTGCTGTGCTGTTGAGGATGGAAGTCAGCAGGTGATGCTGGGAGGGATGTTGCTTCCTTTATTTCCACTCCCACCCCACCATTAAATGGGGATGCACACACGTGTTTTAAATTGGGACGGCTGTGTGCCTCCTTTTCTAACAGGATGTGTTCTAAAGAAAACACAATCAGGAAGAACAGCGAAGTCTTAACACACAGTTAAGCCCGTTTGCATGTAGTTTTAATGCATTAAATTATTAATTATACATGCTAAATGAGGGTGTTCCAACTCTGTTTTATTTCAGTGTCTCAACTTGACTGCTAACGTAGCTCATACATTTTAGACTTCCTTGTACAAAACTACCGGATAGAAAGGTATTTCTGTGAGCGTACATAGGATTAAATGAATGCAAATTTCTTACGCAAGTTCATATGCTAAGGATATAATACAAGTATGCCTCTGTACTTCAAAAGTGCAGCGTTTTTTGAAATCCTTATCTCTTTGAGGGGATCTGTGATCAACATCTGAAACACCTGTGATCAGGTGCTTGTAACAGAAAGGTTGCAGCATCTAACGTACCAGACCAGCCAAAAACAGCTAAGAAAATATTACTGACATGTAATCGTACTGATTTTATGTAACTGTCTTGGCAAGTTATCTCTGCTTCCTTATTTTATACACACACGGCCCGAAGATGAAAGGGAGGGAAGGAGAGACGCTTAAAAAGAATACGCACCAAATTACACTGGAAAGTGGAGCGGTTTTTTTGGCCCCAAAGTGAAGTGTTTTGCTTAGGAGAAATACCTTTTTAATAAATGATCCTCCAGGATCATACCCTAAGGAAAGCTTTAAAACAGTGATTTCCTGTTTGCCTAGGACTTCGTTGATTTAAGCGGCCTGGCTTGTCCCAATGGATAGAGAACCACTAGCATCTCTATCCCTGTAATTTCCTGCAAGCTGTCTCAGTAGGATTTGGTGATACTGGTCTCGTACTGATGTGAAATGGCATAAACCTAGGTTGGATTTATTGCATGGCTTCTAAAAGGAACTCTTTCACGTAATCCCGCTGGAGTGGGGAGAGAAGAAGAGAGCAAAGTGATGACTTTGGGGGTTTTTTTATTTCTGAGGAGGGACAGCTTTAAGACTGGAAGACGACTCTACTGAAACTTACCGTTACAAATTCCAAATAAGACAATACAGCAGATAGTTTTAGTGATTGCTGTAGGCTGGTAATTTCTCCTGTTGTGGAATCTGGAAAACACAGATTAAAAAAATTACTGCTAGGAGAACTGCAGAGAATCAGATTTTTCTGCCATGACAAAACAGTTTTCTTAATGAATAGCAGTCCACAGGTATTTTGTAAATGAAATATCTGGTCTTTTAAAAACCCTCGAAACCAAAATGGGACACTAAGAAGGTAAAAGTGCTTCCTGTACACTGCCTTGGTTTGTTTCAGAATGTGGTTAGGGCATGTTTATTCTGGTGTCTCCTCTAATTTTCTTCCTTAAGAGTGTGAATGTGGTTGATTTCTTCAGTGTCTTGACTCTAAGCATTAAACGGATAACACCACTGCTAAAACGAAATCCCTTACAGCTTTAAGGGGCTGATCCTCCTCCCCGTAACATCAATTTGAGCAAAACTGGGCATTAGCGAGTGGTCAGGCATGTCAGTTTTTCTCTCTGTTGAAATCTATCTTAACAAAAGATAATGTTCTCAAAGTTTGAAATACTTAATCTCTATTTAAAAGGATATGGTTAAATAGCTTTCTGCTGAGATACTGTGTGACTGAGTTATGGAACCGTGTAAGAATCCTTAGTGCAATTTACAGTCACGATATTGTCGCTGGGAGACCGATTAGGTCAGACTTCCTAAACTATTCCTAAAACCTCAACAGTGGCTGTGATCCAGAAGACTTCTTCTTGCAAACAAGTGATAGTATTCCTTACTGCTCCGTAAAAATAATTGTTGTCCCGGTGGCCTTAGCTTCCCTATAATTTGCATGTAGAAGGAAAAACAGACTGATACAACAATCTCATTTGAAGCTGCAAAACTGCTTATTTGTTTTAGATCAAAAATAAGCATGGAATTATATGCGGTGCTGTGTTCTGGAGCTTCTGCATGGCAAGGAGCGTGAGTAACGTGATCCTGGTCTTGAAGACTGATTCAGTACAATGGATGTTTGAGGCTTTTTTGTTTTAGTGCTGAAAGGTGATGTTGTTTCTGATTCTGGCACTTGGCCACCGTTAAATTCTCTGCCCCCTGATGTGACATAGGGCTTCTGCACCTGCCGGTGTCATCAAATATATCACTTTTTCAGTAGATGATTGCCTGTAGGCAGAATACTGAGAAATGCCAGATGTAATTAGGGGTGTTAATTTTGCATCTGGCTGTCAGATGTTATTTGGGAAGAGATCCTTTTGGCTCACGTGGCCTTTTAGAAAGCTGTGAAGAAAAATGAACCTCGCTTGGTCTTGAAGTACGTTATAAGGGATGTTGTTCTGTCCAGTAAAGAAAAGGGTGGGAAGATCGAGTGTCAGGATCAGTCGTAGTGCTCTGAGCAATTGCGTCTCCTTGTCTTCTTTGAAAAAAGTACACCTTGTAGTTGGCGTCATACTAAGGCTTCCAGCTGGATGGATGGAAACACGGTTTCAGATGCTTAGTTTAGAAGGTGCCAGAGGCCTGGCAATGCAGAGCTTTGCGGAGTGTGAAATGTATTGAATTGCTGGCTGCTTGTTGTGCTACTCGGTGAATAACTCAGTTCAGCTATTTAATACATTGATAAACTCGATTTAAGGTGACTAAGTGCCGTTATGGGGGGGAAGCGTGCCAGAGACGCTCTTTTTATTATTAACTGAGTGTGGGAGAAGAGTTGTGCCCTAAAGAGCTGCTTTTGCAGTACTGACATAGTTCTGACATCTAATATCTTTAACGTGAAAGGAATTAATTCACATTAATGTGAATGGATGTCTTTTCAGAGGTGTGATTGGACAGGGGAGGTCTCCATGAACTTGTCTGAAACTGAAAGGAAAAACAACCTCTACCTAGGGCTGCTATGATCCTGATTTCTTTCTTCCTAACGTGATTTGGATGAACATTCTTTTACCTTGTAATCATTTATGTGTTGGCATCTCCTGCACAGAGAAGTAATACCTAAAACTTGCCTCTTTGGGAAACTCTCTCACGTTTCAGCTGCGCAGCAGTTTAAATCCAGGCTTGGTCCATGTCGGTCCTAAGGCAATGACATTTCTAGTCTTGTTCTGCAGGAAAGTTTAAAATGGTTGCAGTGCCTTTGGCTGGCTCCACCTGTTCGTGCTCACAGGCGTTCGCTTATCTCCTGCTGGAATGGGGTCCTTCTGAGGTAGGCAGCTTTCAGGGGGGCTCTCGGGGCTCCTGCGCAGGAGGAGCCGTGCAGATAATGCTGGAATGCTGGTGCAGCCGCAGCTGAGCTCTGGTATGTGACAGCTGTTAAGTACAATGGTTTTTGCAACTTCTAAATTCTGTTGTACTCCTGGCTAGCATCCATAACTTAAGTACGTGTTAAGTACCGACACGGGAGATTTTAGTGTGATGTACATAGCAGTTACTATATATACTAAATATGTAGTACCTAATTTGGTACATGCAGGAGCTGAATTTCCTCACTGCTGCAGCACAGAATGTGGCATTCTTTTTTCTTTTCTTTTCTCTTCCCTTAATGTATTCTGATACTGTCCCTCTTGCATTTTTTAATCAATTATTCCCCCCTCTTTTTTTTTTTTAACTGTACATAAACATCCTCTTTATGATGGAATTGCCGATATGCCTAAGAGCCCTTCTGTAATTAAAGCATCCATCTGTTCTGTTAGGACACTGACAGACTGCTATGCATGTAAAGCACTACATTGTTCTTGGGTAGGTACTGCTTAATAGTACAAAAAAAAGGATTCATTCGAACCAGTGTTAGCAACTGGTGTGTGCTTCTTAACTATCAAAACCTACTTTGATAGTTAAAAAAAATCTCTTTATAAAACAGTATAAAGAGATATTCATTTGTTATTTAAGTGATCCTGTGGAAAAGAGGCAAGTATAAGACAACCTGCCTGAGCAGGTCAGTTTGAAAAATATATGCACATAGAATTCCATAGAATAGAAGTTTAGAGATGGAAATCCTGGAGACTACTACTTGTTATACTTAACCTTTTTCTTTTGGAGGGAACCTGTACCTCATATGCTTACGTCTTCATTTCCCTCTACATTTAAGGGGTGATCATTTTGAATAACTATTTAAATTATTAATATATTAATTTAGGGGGAAAAAAGCAAAAGAAACCAGAAACTGACCTTCTGTTTGCCTTGGAGAGAAGCAAAGATAGTTTGACTTAGTCTTCAGTGTTTCATTATTTCACTGCTTGTGGAATGGGACACACTGGCATTTTAGGTCAGATCAAAGTGCTCGTGTACTTGTTTTCAGCTTCCTTTGAAGTTTCGTTGCTCTATTTTAGAACTGGAGCTCAAATGAGGATTTGCACTCTGGGAAGCTGTTTGTCTGGAGTAGCTCTGTAATAATTGTATTCTTTAACCCAGAGAACGGAATGCTGCAGTTACCTTTGAGGGTATTTTGGTAAAATATTTCGTGTGTGTGTATTCAAATGGAATGGATTTTGATGCTTGAAGTCAGTTGCAGTTTGTGCAGGGAAACTTAAGTAAAAAGGGTGGGGTGGGGTGTCCCAAAATATCTTCAGGTTTGTGAGCTTCACTGTCTTGACCATGGGATTCTATCTTAGTTTTTCCTTCTCCGAGATGTTTTAAGAGCAATGCAACCAACCTTCATAAACAACTAAAACGTTTTAAACTCGCTGAAAAAGGAATGTGCCTTAACTTTTTCTACATCTGCCTCTAAGACAGGAATTCTGAAACACCAAGCCCTTCACAGCATATCTAAGAAACATCACAGGAGGATAATGGCCCTCGTTTAAAAAAACCCCAGTGATATCTTGCTTATGAAAATCATCTGGGAGATTGGAAACCTGTTAAAATTACAACTGCATGGTAGTGTCGGAGCTATGTATAGGTTTGAGGTAGTTAAGCTCTATACATTTCACGGCAGAAAATTTCTGTGAAAATCCTAGATTTTTCAGTTTTGTGCTTCATTCCAAAGTGCCATGTTTTATTCTCTGTGTAACTTTTGTCCTTAAATAGCTTTTCTGGACAGTTGAATTAGCTGTAGCATTACCTTTTTTGTGAGTATAATCTGTACGTTTTTCACTAGAAAATGACCTGTGTTCATTGTAGATTAGTTATTTTTTCAAGTCGGCTGGCATTTATCCACTGTGGTATCTTAACATAGATACCGCTTTCTAAAAATAACTCATGGCAAATTCTAATTGAACATTTTCCCACTGATTGCTGTTATATACTGAAGTCACCTTAGGTATCTGAGAATTTTAAACTGCAGTATTATTTATGATCTATTGTATTTAACTCTTAGTTTACTTTTTATCATATGTGTGCTATGCGATAAACTGTTACATGTAAAGAAAAGACGTCACTTGCTGTTGGGAATGCAGCAGCTGTCGTACCATCACGGAGGGATGTATATGGGTTTTATGAATAAAAATACTGTGTTCTGCTGAAGTTCCATTCGGGATTTCAGGTAGGCAAAATTAATAGTGGAACTCGTTTTCTGTGATGTCTGTGCTGGCACAGCCGCTGTGGTGTTTGTTTATTTTTAAAAAAGGCACTGTCAGTGATCGCCCTTTGGGGTCTCTCTGTTACTCACCATGGATGTGGTCACTACCCTTTGTACTCCCTGCCACTGTCACGTAAAATCATTTAGTTACATAAGTGGATAGTCCAGGTTCTTTATGCCGGCTGCCCCAACCAGGATTCCTTTTGCTTCCCTGGTTAGCTAGCTAGTCCTGACCCTCGGGGTCTGATGGCTGAGACTTTCTGCTGCCTGCCATGGATGTGGTTAAATATGTGAAGGAGTGGGAGTGGTACATAATCTCTTGGGGGTTTTGTACCTCCCTTCCTGCTTCATCCCCCCATTATTTAGGGGGCAAAAATTGTTCTTTGGAGGACGTTGCGTTTAAAAATGACAACTGTAAAATCAGGAAGAAAGACCTCCTGGAGTGAAGTCATTTAATTTCACAACGTAGCGTACTATTCTTTGAAGCTTTTTCTGTCGATAGGGAAGTAAAATTTCTTCCAGCTGGCTTTGACTTATTTGGAGGGATGCTGAAGATACTCATTGCTCAACTAACTGTGTGTTCCTCGACTTGACGGCTAAGAATAGCTATTTACATATTGGTGCAAAATACTGAGTTTCAGGGGATTTTTCTTTCCAGTTTTATCTAGTTCTTGGTAGAAGGCAAATGAAAATTGTGTAAGTGGGCAAGATTTTTGGAGTATAACTCAACGTGTTTTTGTGGGCCAGAGGTAAATTTGTTCCTCTGCAGGGTATTAATTGTTCTTGGTCTTGCGCAGCGGCATCGGGAATCTTCAGCATCGCTAGGCTCTGGATTGTAGTCATATTTCTCAAAACCCCATAATAGCCACTTGAACCAGTTCCTCTCATCTGCAAGCACTCCAAATGCCATGCCAACTTATTTAAATAAAGACAAAACAATGGGCCTTGGTCCAAGGGGTAACGAGGAGCTGGAATGCCTTTGAAGTTCAGGACCCTGGGCTGTAGGTGCGATTTACATAAACCTCATTATGTAATCTGAATGCAGTTTCTCTTCCTGTTTGTTCGATTTATGAAGCTTTGTGTCCAAAGAGAAAGAGATAGTGAGACCTGTAATTAAGATAAGTAGCAGGCCACTCCTTTTCTGAATGTGTGCTCTGGGGAGGAGAGAATTGTAGCTGCAGCATTAAGGGTAGAACAAAACCTGTGATTCAGGCACCTTCAGTTGATGAGAACAATACTGACTCTTTTCCTTCGAAAAAGCTGCATGCTTCTTTAAACAATAACTATGCCTAGCTCAAACTATTATTGGCTCTAATATAAATGGTATAGAAAAGCTTAGAAGTTCTTACCAGCAGCAATTTTGCTTTTATGTGAGCCGTGGAGGAGCTCTATCTAAGCAGCTCTCCTCAGTTTAAAAGCTGCCTTGAAAGCCGTATCTAAGTGGACAGTGAGTTTTCTGGTCAGAATTGTGTACAGTAACGTTTTGTTGTCCTCATTCAAGCACTTGCTTTGTCTTACTGTCAGGTCCTCTCTAAACTTTTTCTTACAGCAGAGAGTAAGTGGGAGCACTGCATTTGTGAGTAGATTCCTACAGGCAGCAGAGCTAACTATGTATGCAATCTTCTTGCTTATTAGTTGATTGGTCAGATGAACCAGTGACTCCTTATCATGAGTTATTTCATGATTATTGACTCGAATTCATAGAATTGTTAAGGTTGTAAAAGACTTCCAAGGTCATCGAGTCCAACCTTTGATTGAACACCTCCATGCCAGCTAAGCACTAAGTGCCATGTCCTGTTGTTTCTTGAACATTTCCAGGGATGGTGACTTCACCACCTTCCTGGGCACGCTATTCCAATTCCTGGGCACGCTATTCCAATGCCTGACCACCCTTTCAGTGAAGAAATTCTTCCTGATGTCCAACTTGAATCTCACGTGGTGCATCTTGAGGCCATTTCCTCTTGTCCTGTCACTTGTTGCCTGGGAAAAGAGACTACCCCCCACCTGGCTCCACCTGCCTTTCACACGCCTGTAGAGAATGATATGGTCCGTCCCCCCTCCCCGAACCTCCTTTTCTCCAGGCTAAACAACCCGAGCTCCCTCAGCTACCCTTCAAAGGACTTGTGCTCCAGACCCTTCAACAGCTCCGTTTCCCTTCTCCAGACTCACACCAGCGCCTCAATGTCCTTCTTGTTGTGAGGGGCCCAGAACTGGACACAGGATTCCAGGTGCAGCCTCACCAGTGCCGAGGGGGGACGATCACTGCCCTGCTCCTGCTGGCCACACCATTGCTGATCCAGGCCAGGATGCCATTGGCCTTCTTGGCCACCTGGGCACACACTGGCTCGTGTTCAGCTGCTGTCAACCAGCACCTGCCAGGTCCTTTTTCTATCTGGCAGCTTTCCAGCCACTCTGCCCACAGCCCGTAGCTCCGTGTGGGGTTATTGTGACTGGAGTGCAGGACTAGTAAGTGATGGAGAAAGGGTATTTTTCCTTCTTTTGAGTGTTACTCAGTGGGACAGACAGACCTCTAGGGGACATCAGTGAGCAGTCATTTTATTTATGAAACTTATTAGGTTGTCTCAGACATAATTATTGTGTGTCACTTGACTTTCTGCATCTTTGTCTGTTTGCTTTCATGCTATAAAGCTTGTCTGTTGAAATAAAAAAGTTAATGACAAAGTGTTAAGAATGAAGTGGTGGAACATCTGGAAGACGGCTAGCATGTCTAATGAACTGAAGGTAACAGTCTAGGAGCTCTTGGTTTCTTCTGGTACCAGTATTTTGTGGCCACAAACACTAAAGCATGGTACTTTGCAGGTTGCAAACAGGATGTGTCTCAAAGAGAAGTTAATCACATATGTGTGGGAGATGCAATTTAGCATTTCAGAAATACCAACAGGAGTTTGTTGAAAGCTGTGTAATATGTAATTATACAAAATCATTCCTGAGTGGAGGACTTCTAATGTACTGTCTTATTAAAAGCATGGAGCTCATAGTATGGTTGTGTGGATTAAAAATTCGTTATTTAGAAGTAGACCTGAGTTTATATCCTTCCAGAGCAAGCAGTTAACCTTTTTAGTCTTGGGTGTCCTAGCTAATAAAAGAAAGGACCGACTGAAAATATTTGAAATGTCCAAGCTCTGGGAAGTTGCTGGGGATGTGTCTTATATTTTTTTTTTTCTTTCTTGTTTGTTGGTTTGGTTTGGTTTTGGGTTTTTTGAGGGGGTGGGTGGGTTGGTTTGGTGGCATGAAAAACACGTCCCTTGTCTGTATCAGTTAAATTAGAACCTATAGTCTGTATATTCCCTGTGAATAAACAGAAGGTTAATGTGATACATTTCAGACTATTAAATACAGAAAGTGTTTCCATTTCATGACTTCCAGAACAATGGTATCATCTGTATAAGCATATTCATCCCTGCTAAGATTAGACTATAGCACTGAGAACTGCTTGGTGTGTGTCTCTTTAATCTCCTTAATCAAATGACAACTTTAATTCCTGCTAATACGAGAAGAGTACGTTAAATTATTTTGCTTTACAGGTTACGTATTGGATTCTTTTCTGAATCTTTGTGATAAAAGATCCTGATTTATTTTGCAACTTGCAGCTTCTTGTAATTGAAACCTAGAATGAAAATACATTGATCGGTATCACTAGATACTGTAGTACAGCGATTAAGACACCTTGTAGCCTGCAGTGGACTAGGTCATATTCTTCTGTGAGTGTCCGAGTAAATGTTTCTGTGGATAAAACAGTCTGCTAGAGCCTGAGGTATATATGATGTTTAATTTGCAGCATTGGGTGGGTTGTGATCCTTTGTACAGTGCTCCACGGGAGTGTGAGCAGTTTCAGCACCTCTTGCTGCTTGAGTTCTGTGTTAATAGGAGATGCATTTTGAGTTCCTGGCAAATAACTGATACTACTTACTTACACTGTGGAAATGGGGAATGCTGATTTGTCACCTTAGTTGTGAACAGCACTGTCTTGAGAGTGTCAGCAGACTGCCTTGCAGAGATCAACTGTAGATCCTTTCAGCCTAGAAAAGGCAGCTAGATGCTTCCCACCCCTTGCACCTTCTTTTTTTCCCTTCTTTTTTCCTACTTGTCTTTTTTTGCAGTGCTTTAGTTTTTCTTCTTTTTCTGTTTTTCCTTTTTGTCTTTTTTTCCCAGCCCCCCTTTTTTCCTTTTTCTTTTTTTCCCCCCCTTTCCTCCTCCTTTTTCTACTGGAATTTTTTTGGACATTCTTGGCTGCATTTACCAACTCAGCCATTCTGTACAATTGGAGTCTTCTTATTGAAGATTTCGAAGGGTTTCTTTTCAACACACGTGTATCAGCAGGCCTCTTTGTGTGTTCCTCGTTCTCCCGCGCCTGTATCTGTAAGGCTGTGTATCAAACAGTACCACTGCATTATTTGTGGAGAAGAGCATTTGTCCTAGCATGGCTAACACAGGGCTGCAAAAATAAGTACGTAAAATTCTCTCCAGGGACTCGCAGCGCATGGCTATCACCAATTCAGTAAATTGCTGTCTGTATATGTCAACAATGTAGGATCAGGCAACAGTGTAGTCAAAAGAGATAAAAAGAACAGAGCCTTAAAGCAGTTTAAGGTGTGTACTGTACCTTTATGTTACAGGAAGAAGCATTTGAAAAGTTTTTAGGGCTTTTTTTGTTTAAATAGAAAATGCTGTGTCACATGTATGTTCTTCATCCAGGAGAGCATCTCCAGTAAATGTAGGATTTTAAAAGGCAAGGGTTGTGGCCTGAATTGTCTATTAGAAGAATTTGTAAACTGGTTATGAAATAAAGGGAAAAAAGGCTGATTTTGCATAGTAAGAATTATGGCTGACGGTAGAAGAGTTCATCCTGTTATAGCCTTTGAACCTAGAATTGGATGTACTGCTTCTTTGGCATTAGACTGACTTGTAAACAGTGGTATTACATGCAGCACATCCTTAAAGCTTCTGCTTTTTAGGACTGTGTGCAGCAGGCATGGAGATTCAGCATTTGGCACTGCTCTCATGTTTGCTGTCACCAGCTGAGCTAGGCATGATCAACTAGACAAGTTAAATAAAACATGCAGTTAGCAATCATTGTCCTTTCTGAATTGTGAAGGAAAGTGCTGCTAGGGAATAGGGAGTATTGTACAGGGAAAGTCTCCTCTTGTAGCCTCAAAAAAGGTAGGATTCCTGGTAGGCAGGTCCTGGGAGCTCAGTGTTCAGGCTTCTGTCCAGGAGAGGGCTGCTTACCAACTGTAGGAAGTTTAATGGGGCAAGTGCCAGATTCTGCACCTGGGATGTGGGAACCCTGGATGCACACACAACCTGGGGAATGAGAGGCTGGAGGGAAGAGAAAGAGACGGGGATCTGGGGATCCTGGTCAATGGCAAGTAGAATATGAGTCAGCAATGTGCCTTTGCAGCCAAAAGGGCGTAACAACATCCTGAGGTGCATCAGGCACAGCATCACCAGCCAGTTGATGGAAGGGATTGTCCTGCTCTGCTCTGCACTGCACTGGTGCAGCCTCACCTTGAATATTGTGTGCAGTTTTGGGCACCACAATATCAGAAAGATTTCAAGCCATTGGAAAGAGTCCAAAGGACGTCTACAAAGATGGTGAAGGATCTAGAGGGGAAGCGTTATGAGGAGTGGCTGAAGTCACCTGGTTTGTTCAGCCTGGGGAGGAGGAGACTGAGGGGAGACCTCATTGCAGCCTACAGCTTCCTCCCAAGGAGAAGCTGAGGGGCAGGCACTGACCTCCTCTCTGGTGACCAGTGACAGGACCCGAGGGAATGGCATGAAGCTGTCTCAGGGGAGGTTTGGGCTGGATGTTAGGAAACCACCAGAATGTGGTTGGACCCTGGAACAGGCTCCTCAGGGAAGTAGTCATGGCATCAGGCCTGCCAGAGTTCAGGAAGTGTTTGGACAATGTTTTCAGACACATGATGTGATTCTTGGGGCTGTAGTGTGCCGGGTCAGGAGTTGGACTTCAATGATCCTTATGGGTCCCTTCCAACTCAGGATATTCTATGATTCTCTGTGTCCTTGTCACTGGTGAACACAAGAACAACTGTAATTTTTATAGAGGTTCTTGCATCTCTGTTTTCTTCATTCTGTGAGGTTCTTAACCATGTTGCACTCGGTGTTGGGGAATTGCCTTACCAGATGTGGTATTGTTAGTTCAGGTTTGTTCTGTTGCTGTGCACATTGGCAATCCTTAATTAGGGATGGTATTTAACATGCTCTTCAGTAGCTTCTTGGGCCATTGTGCCTTGGCACTATGGATTTCTGGTTGCACTAGCATTTTTCTTCACATTTTCTTCGCTTTTTTCACATTCAGGTTTTACTTTAGCTCATGTCCATTAATTTTCATGTATGGCTTGTTCTCAGTTGAAAAGCCTTTGGGCTGTTCTCTGTAGACATGACTATACTGCTTTGCAGCAGAATACATAGTTGTCCAAAGATGGTTGGAGACTTTCATACCTGATGTAGATGCTGTCCATACCAAAACAAATGCTGTGGCCTAAAGTTTTTTATGCTCACTTTTAATTTTTATAAACCCACTAAACTTCTTGTAGCAGAAATGTCTGAATAGAACGATGTCTTCATGCGTAGCAGGGAAATAGTGCAATATCCTTATTTCCCTAATGAAATGTTAGACAAATCTTATCATTCATGTATAAACATCCTGTTCTGTCTTTTTGGAATCTCTTGTGCATTTGCTTCTCCACACTGGAGTTACAGTTGTCCTTTTGGCAGCTGATGCTTAGGAGAATACATCCCTGTGGGACTGTCTGCAGGCAGGCACACCTGGCGGCTTTGCTCTGGATGTGAATATTTGCTTCCCTTCTTGGGAGTGAAGAGCGTGGTGGTAGCTGGTTGCAGGTCTCGTTAGGCCATTCCAGCATGGCCACGACCCTTGAGCATTTCACTGTGATTTGATGAGATGTAGGGCCATCGTCTTTCTGGCAAGGCACAAGGATGAGGTGCTGGTGTCTCACGTGTACCAGCCTGGGTTCCCAAATCGCAAGCGTGGCCAGCTGAACTGTAAAAATGAGTGCACGGTGCTCTGGCTCATTTTGGTCTTTCCCTATGTGTGCTATTCTTGCCCTGTCCGTTTTCTCATGTGTATGTGAGGCTGTTGAGAGGTTTGATGAGCAACAGAGTCCTCAACAAGAGGAAGCTGCTGTGACTTTGTTTCCTAGTGACCTGTAAGGCAAATTGCTGAGTGCATTTGTTCCTTGCTAGTTATAAAGGGGGGGAAGGTAGCACATGATCAGGGGAAAAAAAGTAGAGGTTTTGCATCTCGCTGTTTACTGGTAACTGTTGCTCTTATTAATGTGCGTGCTTTGGTTTTTACTGAAGGCACTCGAAGTGAAAAGAGGGTTTGAATGCTGACGTATGAGTTCATCTAGTTAGGGGTTGAAGGTACAGAGATAAATACACTTGTAGCTTGCTTGCAAGTGTCACGAGTCTCGTGGTGAGTGAAGAGCAAAGGTAAAAAACCCCGTGTGGTAGAGAAGCGCGGCTTGTCTCAGACTAGCTGCTGAGGACTCTTGCCTGCAGGTAGAGCAGTGCTCTGCCACCATGGCTCTGCTGAATCTGGCAGCAGTGTGCTGGTGACATCACCCTGAGGAGAGGGAGAAGGTTAGGCAGAGTCACTGGGGCTGCTTGTTCTGCGCAGGCACTCGGGAAAGGGTTTCTTTCGTATGCTGTCTAATAGATTCAGCCTTTTATTTTATAATATAATTAAATAACCAAGCCTTTGTGAGGCTCCTGAATTCCTTTAATTTAGCGGCAGCACAGAAGCTGAATTCAGAGCATTCATGGGCCTGTACTATCTCCCTGACTACTTGCCAGGTCTATTCATGCTGTTCTGAGTGCAGGAAGTTCTCACATTCATTCAGGGTTGGGGGGTGGGGGTGGAAGGCGTTGTGTGGTTGGCTTTTTTTTTTTTGTAAGCAAGGGAAATGGTTATAAGGAAAATTCTTCAGCAATTCCCTGGGACCAATTTACCAACTGTTAATCTGTGAGTAAATAATGGGAACAGTTTATACACTTGGCAGCTCTTGAGAAAGAGCAAAGAATCATGAGCAGTTCACAGTCCACAGCCCCAAGATAGCCGAATCCTTTGGTATGTTCGGATTTGTCTGAACAGGGATAGATTAGTACTTTTTTGCTAGCACATGTAATCTTAGATATTCCGAAGTGCTGAGTTTGATGAGGAAAACTTTATGCTGGCACGTGGTAGCTGGCTGCTTGCATTTAACTTGCTCAAGTTAAATAATTCATTTTCTGTTTGAGTTTGAAGGCTCTAGCCAATATGTTCATCTTCTTCCATAGACTTTTACTAATGCTCTCTCAAGGTGGTTATGAGGAAGTGTGTTTGCAGCCTGGTGAGAAGAAAGCTGGTAACAGTGGCTTTCCTTTGGTTCAGGGAAGGGTAGAGAGAGAGAGGGGACAAGAAGGTGAAACAAAACTGAGAAAACAATGATTAAGTCAAAGCTGGTAGTCAGGAACTACAAAATGCTCTGCAAACTTAAGCATTCATTTCACTTACCAGGAACTGTCTCACATCTCTGATCTGTGGTATCTAATCTTTATAGCTAGATACCACAGTGATAGACATTGCTGACGCTTGTAAAAGGCATTGGAAAAGGGAAAGTGACTTATTGATGGGGGTTTTCTGCTGCTAGCTGAGGCACTGTGGAAAGCGCACAGCTATCTAGGATGAGTATAGCAGGTATTGGGCAAGTTGCCATTTTCACCAAAACAAGCAGAATTGGGGTGGTACAGACTCTCCTGGTGTTTGCTTGGTAACCTGTCTCTGAATTGTCTGTTGCAAAATGGAGAGAGAAACGGAACAGTGGATATACACGGTTTGGTACCTGGATGGCAGGAAAGTCCATAGATTAAAAGCTTTTTATGTAGACAGGGTGGGCTGCATCTAACATGTTTCATCTGGAAACTGAATTGGAGGTGGGGAACCCAAAGTTAGTGTATCTGGCTCATGGGATGTGGTGAAGTACACGTTTTTATGCCGGGGTATAAAACTTGCAAGCCAATGTACCCTTAAAACATAATGTTTTAAACTTGGATTACCTTAAGGCTAAGTAATCATCTTTGTAATTCCACCTTTATTGGGATCCTGGCATGCATAGGACTTAAGGATTGCCCTGCTACGAGACTTAATTTGATACTCTGATGTTGTTGTAGGACAGCTTCCTTTTCTCCTGAAAACTGAAATATGTGTTTGCGTTTCATTCTGTTCCTTTGTAGTTTCTGTAAGGAAAAGCGTTGTGCTTATACTCTGTCAGTGGGTATTTGGGCTCTTTTTGCCCTTTTCTCTTTCCATGCTCCAGCTTGCAAGTTTTAGAGATCAGTCTGAATTACTCTTCATGAGATTAAAAGTCTTGTGAATGAAGTATTTCTCCCGAGGTGTCATTGGTTCTGGATCGTGGTCTGTTAAGAGCATTTACATATGGATTATGGCACCTGTTATCACACATGCAACTGAGAAAGTAATGCCAAGTGTCTGGATTGTTCTAGGAAAAACAAGGAAGCAAGGAGTGAAAAATTGCTGCTGTTAGGTAGCCTCTTCCTATTGCTTTTTTCCCCCAACTTTCGAACTGTGAGTTTTGATTTCTGTTTTCTATTATAAATACTGGTGCTGAATATCCATGGCAGCTTTCCTTTTAGAACAGCTTACCATTTTAAGCTCTGAAAGTCCTGTGGCAGCTTTACTTTTTGCAGATTTATATGAAAAACCTTCTGCTTGCCTGTATGCGTAAAATTACACATTATATATAAGGTTTTAATCTCTTCGGAGTTAGAAGGTCACTACTTAAACTTATTTTGTGAGCCCAATTTCATAACAAGACTAAAAAGTGCGTGCAAGCACAGATTTGCTTCAAGGTTGGTTTTCTGGTATTTTTTCAACACCTTGTGAAAGTCTTTAGCGAAATGAAGATAAATAGCTTCAGCTATTCCACACATTCTTGAGTGCTGGAGGAGGGGAGTGTGTCAGTTGAAGGGAGGTTTACAAGTAAAACTCCTGTTGCCAGGCAGCCCAAGAAGTGAGTTGGCATCGCTTGGAAATGAGTGCAAATTATGGGTTGCTGTTGGAGCAGAGTGGACAATGGAGATAAAGAAAGTGTGAAGAGAAACTTGACTGTTTTGAAATGAGCTTGTTTCACCTTCCAGAATTCAGGATATTAAGGATAAGGTAACTATCTTTGAAAGCCTGACAGTGCTGTGAGTAAGAGGAGAGCTGGGCTACGCAGAAAGTGTAATTCCTATCCTTTTTAAATTATTATAGCATGTTCTGGTGAGTTAATGATTGCTGTTACAAAATGGGGTGTTGGAATGTGTAGTTGTGCTATTGCTCCTCCTAGCTGTTGGCGTTGTGAGTAGATGAATGCTCCAGAGTTGCCTGTTCTGTTGTAATGCCAAGTCTTTTTGTTTAGCTTCAGGCTTATATAAGCAACTTGAGCACTTGCCATAAGATGCCTTGTGCAAGATGCTATCACCTGAAAGTACCAGTCTCCGTAGGATTGTGTTGTTCCCTCTGCCTTTATAGTCTGGTATGGGGGACCTATCACACAGGTAAACTAGGAGTCAAAGGCTTACTGTGTGGATGAGCTTTACATATGAAAACCATCTTGGTTTTCGTTGAAAGCCATTCCTTGACTGTCTCTTTCCCCCACCATCAGTGGTGTAGGATTTACTCTGTTGAAACATATGCCTTTGTAAGATTAAACTTGTCAGTGTGTGTGTGTGTTTAGCAGAATGTTGTAAGATAGTAATTAATGCTGTAGCCATCATGTGAACGGAAAATATTTCTGCAAACATGTCTATATATCTAGATACTTAAGAGGATAAAATTAGGCTTTGGAATTTCCCTCTGGTCCTGTTTAAGTTAGCCAGCTCTTAGACATTTTTTTACTGTGATAATAGTTATCTGTCATTGTTTCACTTTTAATGTCAACATTGCACTGTCTTTTGCAAGAGCATAACACGCAGACGAGTAGCAGTTGGGGCAAATCAGGACAGTCAGATGGAGGTTATGTTGTTCTGTCACCTGGCAAGCTTCTGTCGTTTTTTCAGTTTCCTTGTGAGTTTAAAAACTGTTGTAGTCGTCGTGTAGCACCTTTCTTGAAAATATTTTAATATTTCTTCTTCAAACCCTGGAAGTTGGAAAGTACAGGCATATAGTCATTCACAGGTCTTCAGTGTTTGCATTTTATGATGACTATAAAAGACACTGATGTAGCTGAGACTCAAAATTCCTCTAGGATTCTTATGTCCATACAAGGTAAAACTGTATAATCTTACTGATACAACAGTACCATGTTCTTCTTTTGGCTCACATATTTTTGTGAGGAAAAAAACTGTGTAGGCAACTGTAGTGGATGCACCATGTTGTCTACATTTTTTTTTTTTTTTAATTATGTTTAACTTTTTCCTAAGTATTTTGAGATGAAAAATTATTTAGGAGGGCTTTGGGCAAGATGGCAAACTTTGTGGTACCTGGTCCTTTCCCCTCCATATTCCTGATAATGGTAAGAAACATTTTAGCACACACATTTCTTCCGTAGTTTTGAGCTTAAAGCTACGGGGGGGGAAACGGTGAATTGCTTTTTTCCTCTTCCCTTTCATTTTGTTGTTTCATCTCTAGCAGTAAGCATTCCTGAAAATGGAGATGAGGTAATGCTATCTTGAGCAATGGAATAGTAGGAAAAGATGAGGTGACACAGTAGTTTTTTTGATGGCTGCCTATGAGAGGGGAAGCATCATGATTTGACTGAGCAGTGGCAGCCACAAGCCAGGTAGATTCCAAATGGTGTTGGTAAAGCGTGAGTGTGATGAGAGAATCGTCTCCTTGGGCTGTACAAGCTGTTCAACTTCGCTGTAAATGCAAGCAGTGAAATCCTTTGTCCCAAGAGTACTTGAGTGCAAAGTTCATTCAGTACTGAAGCTTTTCACCCAGTCTATCTATGATGTCTTTCTGCATCTAGTACAAGGTTTCCTGCATGTCACAGGAGCACTAGCAGAAAGCTAACTTCCTTGCCACGCGTGAAAAGGTGGAAGCACGTTATTCCTCAGCTGTTTTGCCCTTTGCAAGCAGTATTTCCATGGGAGGATGGTGTCTGTGTGTCAGGTTCATTCTAGCTGCCTTTTGCGCTGGGGCTCCTGCTTCCTCTGAGCTCTCCTCGGGCTTCTCCTGGCTGGGATATTCTGTAGCACACCCAGAAACCCCTGGGTTTTTGTCCTTCTGTTGGGAGTTCTCTCTTGGAAGCTGGATGCTTGCAAGGTGGAGATTTTTCTTCTGTGTTACGGCTCTAACATTGTGGGAAGTCACAAGAGCAGCAGAAATCTTTTGGTTTCTGGAGTGTGCGGGTGGGCGCTTTCTTCGGAGGAAACCTTCCAGCGAATTGGCTGGGCATGACGCTGTGCTGTCACACCGTTATCTAAAGCAGTCAAGCACTCTTCCATTTTAAGTGACTGGAGGGTCCCAGAGCTGCATTCGGGTTGTGAGTACTAAAACAGATGTTTCATGCGGCCCTGGTGTTGGAACATGTAATAGTTTGCATTAGCAAGTTGCTGGGCTAAATCATCCAAAACTTCAGTAGCCACAAATCCCTTGTTTTCCTGTTAACTTGTAATCCAGTTGCAAGAAATCATTGGAGCGCTTTTCCAGAAACTTAATTTGCTGAGAAATCAAGTTGTCCCTTGAAGGACTCAGCTCTTCCTTTTTTTTTCACTTCTCCATAAAAAAAAAAAAAAAAAAAGGTCAGAATTTGAAGATTCTAAATGTAAAATCTAGAAGGAAAAATGGAGGGGTGGAAGGGGTTTGAAAGGCGGAAATTACTTTTGGTCCCTAATAAAACGTAAAGAGAACAAGTTATCTTTTAACATCTTTAGCTTTAAGCTTTATTTTTGCCTTTTATTTTTTCATAACAGGCTAGGTAAACACTACCAATCAAGTGCATTGCTCTAATTTTTGTACACTTTAAACCTTAATCAGACTTCAGAGTGTTGCTTTCAAACTCAGATGCAGTTATGTAGATGACTGAGATTAAATATTTGTGATTTTTGGAGTTTTACCTCAGCTTTTTTTTAGCTGTGTATACTTTCTACTGCAGAAAAAAAAAATGCAGTCATGGGCAAGGGAGTTGTTTTTGTAGTGGTTTTAGGGGCAGGCAATGGGGCATGCAGAGAGCAAATACAGAATTTCCCGAGGGGGGGAGGTGGTACAGAGTGCTCTGCCAGCTCCATTGCCCTATTGCCTGTTAAAAATTACTAATTATTAATTAGTGTAGAAGAATGGATAATCCTTTTTTTTAATAAAGCAGATTTGTTTGCAGCAAGGGAAGGTTTCTTGATCGGTGGTTTTTAATGTGCTGTCTTGAACCACTATTCTTGGAGGCTCTGGGGAATCAGTCGCTGCTTGCACAGCTTCAGGCAGCTCTGACCCTTGAGTGCCAAAGGGCTGGTCTGGGCTGAATGAAAATGAAATCTGTTTCCTTTCCAGGGATTTCTGTACTGAAGAGAGTGCTCTATTACATTTCTTCTAGAAAGCTTCCTGAAGCAGCCACTGTCGGAAGTCCTGGGTTTAGGTGGGGCTTTGTGCTCAACTCTTCTGAATCTGCATTTAAAGAACACCCTGTCTTGTTCTTACTGGGCTGCGGGGCATGGTTAAGTAAAATGGATGTAGTCTGTGTCTTGAAAGGATAGTTATTGTTTGCTGTCTCTTCCAGCCCGTAGAAATAAGTGGAAATGGGATAAAACTTTTGAAAGGGGGAATCTTGCTTTGGCTGAGTGGGTGGGTGTATGTAGCGTGCTGGCTTGGCTTTTACTGTGGCGTGTGTAACACCTCTGTGCTTTGTTAGTATAGTCTCTTTTACTCCTCCCTGTAGAGTAATGTGCAGTACTTTTTATCAAGATTGGCTAATCTTCATAATGGATGAATTTTGTTTTGATGAGTCATTTTTTTTGTTTGTTTGTTTGTTTTTTAATTTCTTGTCTTCAGCTGCAGTAACAAGGCCTTGCTTTCACATCACCCAGAGGTGATGCTTTTTGAGCTTGGTGCAGCTTGCATGGGCCTAACGCTGCTCGCTAGGACATGCCACTTTCAGGGTTGCCTTCCATAGGCAAGTTCTTCCATCCCGATGTCTGTAAGACACTGAGTCTGAAAAACATGGTTTTGGCGGTCAGATCTGTAGCTTTCAGGAGGCAGTGCTTCTTATTATCTCCTTTTTGCCCTATTGGCACTTGGGGGCTACAGAAAAGTCTTAAGATAAATGAATGTCAGTACCATTACCCGTGTCTCTGGGCATTTTTTATGTAGCTGAACAAGGAGTAGTGCTATCTCACTGTGCGCTCTTGTGCATTTTGTTTTTAAAAAGGTTTGGTATAATGGTCACTGCAAAATCGGGGGGGTACTGATGTGACGTTCTTTTTATAACGTCTTAAAAATCTGATTTTTGAAGTATCTAAAATGAGGAGTTTGCCTGTATCTCTAACATTTGTTGAATTCTCATAGGCTTCTAACTTAAGCCTTCTTAAAAATAAATGTGTAAATATTTACATGATACCTTTTTCAGTGAGTGTCCTCCCACAACTCCTGCTGCATACCATCCAATCCACCTAATACAGGATATAGTTAGTAATAAGTTGAACCTCTGCTGTTATTCTATATTAAGTATGATAATAATGTAATTTTAGCACTAATAAATCAAAATCTTCAAACCCCAGTCTCTTTCCCCTTTGTTTATTTTCATGTCTGGATGTAGAAGAAAGACAAGTTGTGTGCAGTTCAGTGACCAACTTTTATAGGGATACAAAGGGACAAAGCTAGAACACAAAATCCGTAGTGTCTCGTTTCTTGAAGCTTGAGACCTTTCTGTCAATTAGGATTTTTTGTATAGGAATCATAAAATGTGTATAAAGGCTGCACATATAAAACTTACTTTCCAAAACAAAGGGAACTGCCTCAGTATGATAGGTAAAAGAAACTTGTCTTCCTATTTTTAAGAAACTTACAAGGAGAAAGTTGATCTTCTCTTAGTTTTCCCTGCAGGTGCTGGGCTGTCAGCTTGCAGAGATTTGCTAATTGTGTAATTGGTGTTTTGAAATACGTTTAACTCTGCAGAAAGCTTTCTTACTATAGAGTATTATATGATGTGTTACAGCTGAAGAAAACGTTTTCAAAATTTACAAATGACTAGTAAAAATTGTCCACCAGTGATGTGGAAGAATTTGAAATCAAGAAGACTGCACTTTTGAACACAAAAATTGAAGGTTAAGCCTGGATGCCCTAACTTGCATAACTTTTAAAGACTTAAGCTTCAGGCATAAACAAAACAATCCGTCCAAAGTAGCACTTGGTGCAGATTAGAGAATTGCTTGAGGGTAACTTGCACAGTAGTGGTAGTATCATGTTGACATGTCACTGGCATCCCCTGGATCCAGAGGTCAGTAGAAAGGATTCAGAGGTAGGAGAAATCAGTGGTATGACACCATGAAAATGGTACAACATTAGGAGGTTGATTAAAACTGAGCGTTTTGCACTGGTACTTGTTTTTCCCCCCCACTCAGTTTCTCCACTGTGCAGATGGCCAGAATGTTTGGAGGGAAGTCCTTTTGCTTCGTGGAGTGTGTTTGTTTTTCCTAGGAGATCCTTTGAGGAAAAAGGTTCTTGTGGCGTGCCTTGCTGACAAAGAAAGCAGAGCACCAGATAGAAAACTGCAGTGGGGAGAAGTCATCTCTTAGATCTTTTGGAGTTCCATATTTCTTCTAGGTGTCTGGGTGGTATCTGTGGCATGGGGACTTTTTGGGAAGGGATTAAAAGAGCCTTATTTTTGGCAGTATTGCCTTGCTGCGGTTTGTCTAAAATTGATCAGTTTGTGTAAGTTGACCAGTTACTGATTAAGTTGACCAGTTACTAGCTAGTGTTGCTGTATGGAATAGCTGTGTACCCCCTTTTGCAGCAGTTTTGTTGACATGTGTGTGAAATGCTCACACACAGAGTTGACTTCCAGAGTAGAACATGTTGTCTGTAAAATACGGATTTTAAAACACAAATTAAAAACAGGGGATCGTTACACTAATCAGACGTGCTTGCTTATATTTAAGACAGATATGTTATGAGAGATTCAAGAAGGTCTTTTCTCTTTCTCTGTCTTCATTGTAGTGGTACTTACATAAGCGCTGCTGGATATGTTCTGTGCTGTGTGTTCTCCCAGAATCATGGCTAGAGAACAGCCTACTTGGCTAAGGGGGCAACAGGGTAGCTTGGGCAGCTGTTTTTTGATAGGAGGATTGTGTATGTTCAGACACTGTTTTGGAAGAAGCTGGGTTTGTTTGTTTGAATTTCTGGAACATCGCTTTATTGCCTTGAAATTCACCTTCAGACCATAGCCAAAGTGAATTGGTGACTGTTACCTGTTTGTTCTTATGCTGAGCTTCTAATGCTAGGAGAGAAACATGTTAAAGCACAGAGATGAGTTGGGGGAGGGGGGGAAAAAAAGGGAGAAAAGAAAAAGGGATGTATGTGTTACCTTGTCTCTTTTTTCTCACTGGTCTCCACGATGAGTTCTATTTCTAGAAGGAAGTGCTCTCCTAAGGCTATATTAAGGTGTTTATGTATAATGGAAAAAGAAACACGTGTTGTACTGATCCCCTCAAAAGTACTCCATATACTGGAGTTCCATGTTCTTCTCCTTGAATGTGGGTGACTATCATAGAAAAGGACTGCTTCAAGTAATTGAGAAGGGAATTTACCAAGTTGGTGTGGAGGTGACTTTGGATGCTAGCAGAATGGAGTTTGGGGAGGGTTTGATCTATACCTGAACGCTGGAGGTTGAATACAATCCAAAACTTGGTGCTTTCATCCTACCTAACACAAGGTTGTTTCAGCCCTCTCTGAACTGTGAACTTAAATGTAAGGAAAATAAATGTGATGTGACTCTGTAAATGAGCATTTTTTAGGGGTATGTCTGTCTCAGTTTCTCAACTACTTCTTGTAATGAGATTTTCAGAATTAGCCTGCCTCGGAGACAAATGAGCTGTGCAGGGAGAAAAGGAGACATTAGTTTGTGCATATTATGCTCTTCCATAGATGCTTAACATCGTCTCTCAGTGCTGCACCACTTCTTAGCAGTTAAGATCTTTCCTATTTAAAACCATGGTTTTGAAGTTTTTTCTCCTAGAGAAGAAATGAATGTGACGTTATTCTGCTGTCAGTGGGATGAGTTCTACCCCATTAAATATAGCTTCAGAGGTGTCTGCCAGGGTGTTCCTCCTACAGCCTTCTTGAATAAGCCAGAGTCTGCTTTCATGTATTCGAGTACCTACCCTGCTGCTCTGCTTCCTCGCTCCCATCAGGATCTTGAGCTCCAGTGTCTCATGGTCAACACAAGCACAGTTGCTTTTGACTGCTGTAAGCCCAGCCAGCTCCTCTTTAGTCAATAACAGATCAAGCTGTAAAAGATAGGGAAATATGTGTTAAAACTTTCCTGAAGTGACTGAACCTGGAAAGTCAGATTTTATATCTTGAGTTCTTTTGTGGGTGTTTCCGATATCCCTGCTTGAAGAAACAGCTCTGAAAGCATTTAAATATCAGATTTGCTTGTAGATTTGCTCTCTTTAACTTATAGCTGCTGTCATAGATTTACCACCTGCATTTAGTAGTTTGCTTCTGCTCTGTTTCTTTTTGCCATAATTACAGGAAGTAATTGGTGACTAATGTCATGTTTTGCTTACTCTTCTCTCCCTTGTCCCCCAGCGTAGTTTTGGTTTCTTGTACAGTGTCTAAGGCCATTGAAGTGTGCCAGAACAGTGCTGGGAGGGAAAATTGGGTGACTTCCTGAAATTTAGTAATGGAGGGGGAAAATGTGTAGCACCCTGTCACTGTATTTATCTTAGAATGGGTAAAATTGTGTGTGTATATCTGTATCTATGGAGGAGCAAAAATACAGGTGTAAAACTGCAATGTTAAAATCAGGTAACTTTGGTTGCTTTACTGATGCTTAGGTCTCTGACCTTTTTGGCTCACCCTGGAACACATAATTCTTCTGTTGCTGCAGAGACAGCCTCTTATGATAAGTGAGTTATGTAGATAATGGGGATCTTGGAATACTTTGGATGTTAGACTTCAGGGAGGGTACCTAGAGTCCTCTCCTGTAGGAAAAGAGGGAAAAGGTTCAGTTTCATAAATACTTCCATGGGTGTTAATAATACTTTATGTGGTTTCTGGATTTTGTTTTGTTCCATGGTTTATCTAGTTTGGTTTTACTTTATGCAGGTATCTTCTATCTGTAGAGGGTAATGGCAGGTATCTCACAGTAAACCTGTCTCTAATGAGGCTCTTGAATTTTTGTTCAAAGGTCCAATAAAGTGAAATGCGTTTTACTGTCTTTTTTTTTCCTGCTGGACTCACTTGGGGCTTAAAATGTTATCCTTTGTTACCCACGTGACAGAGCAGGTGCGTCCTTGAGGCTATCAGCTCAGGCGGAGACTCAGAAATGTTTCCAACTGGATTCTAAATTTCTGTTACATTCATAAAACATTGTTTTAAGTGGGAGGAAACTAATTGGTGGGTGAGTGATGACTTTGGCCAGCTGCAGGGATGAGTCCGTAGTGAGGCTGTGTGAAAAACTCGAGAGCTGGAAAGAAGTCAATTGTTCTAATCAAAGGTTACATGGGAGGTGGGGGCACTGCACAGCAAAAGCCAATGGGTGTGTACTTGGGTTTCTGAAGACAGGCTGACTTCTCTCAGATGAGCTGTGTGCCTGTATGGAAGTTGGCTGAATAGAGTGCAGAAAGAATTGGAGGCAGAATTAGACCAGACTGTTGAGGCTTTTCCAAGAACAGAAAGCAAGAGGAATACCATTTGTATGTGTGGAACAGAGGGAAAATGGGATGCTGGATTAAGCAGATCTAGCTCAGAGGTATTGTTAGAGTTCTAAGAACTTGTCAGTGGTGGCTCTTTTACCCTGATTTATATGTGTGAGGGCTATCTAATAATAAACAGAAAGCTCTTGACTTAGATTGCGAAAGCTGCATATTAGTGAGGAAAAATCTCTTTCCAGGTTTCTAATGTTTGTATTGCTGAATTGGAAATTAGGTCTCTTGTGAATTAGAAGTTAAGATTCATTAGCAGCTCTGCATGGAAGTATATTTTCGTGTCCAAATTAGAACATGTGCATGCAAAATTGCTTTCAAGCTGTTTTAAGCAAAACTTTCTATGTCAGTGGATTAATTTCTCGATATTTTTAGAATATAGTATTTTGCCTTTAAAAGATATTAAGTATTTCGGAGTTGAAGAACAAGTATCCCAAGGAGATTTGAAATAACTTTGTGGAACATTGGCAAACCTTGTAAAAGCGTTCTGTTGCTTTTGCAGCAATAATTCGAACTGCAAGGCTCATTTTCCAGCTCATGGCTGTTGTAGGTGCTCTCCTATTCTGCAGCTGTTTTATTGAAGTAAGGGAGTTGAGAGGTATGCTGTGAGTCATTTGTATTAAAGTCCACCACACTTTATCTGCAGCAGCATCTCCCGTAGAGTTCTTTTTCTTCATTTTTATTGCTTAAAAATATAAACAGGAGATGGAGTTTAATAGCAGAATCTTCGACTGTGTGATCTAGAAAGGTAACTTTGCAGTCTTACAGAAAGCAAAACATATTGTATGACTTCTCTAGATGACCCGGTCCAGGTATTTTTTAATACATAAGATTAGTAGGGAATTGCCATTTATTTTGATTTTCAATTATGTAAATAATATCCTTGTCAGAAATGGAGGCTAAATCCGTGTGGATTGAGATTTACTTCCAAGTAGTTACTCTTTGTTTTATCTTACAAATGTTATGTATATTCTTTAAAACAGCTTACACAAGTTTTATTAAGGGGTTCTTTAATCTTTATAAGGACATGCTTAGGATTCATCTTACCTTGGATAGCATGAGTAAGCACTCTGTCTTCAGTAAGCTGTGGTAACTACATCTTAGATAAACCAGTTGTGTTTTCATTCGTTTGCAGAATTGGGTATTCACTGTGATAGAAACGATACTGGCTTTATTTGATAGTTTTGATGGTAACGATATTTAATCTAATTACAGGTGAATGCAGTCTTTATTTATGAGAACACTCAAAACATACCCAACACTTGAATATGCATAGGTTGAAGTACTTGGGTACCTGCTTTTTCTAGCTAAAACATTGTCCAAAAATATGCCTACCTGTATCTGTATGCAGTATGTGAGGCTTAATTCATATCTGTGGGACAGTGCCAGAAAACACTCTTAAGATTGGTGCTCACTGACTTCTGTGACTAAACAAAAATCAGTTTTAATGGTGACGTATAACTGAGTGCAGAAATCCATCTTCAGTTTGGCTTTTTAATTTTTTTTCTGAGTAAGGCAACCTGTGTATCCTATTTGAAGAAGTACAGAAGACTGGCACCTAATCAGAGCCCCACTGCAGTGGTTTTGTTCAATTTGTACCTGTATTCCAAAGTAATGAGCCAATATTACAGTGAACATGGAGGATTAACCTCTAAAATACTATAAATCCACTGACCTTACAGAATGAATACTTTTCTTTATACACATGATTTAAATCTTCCTTTTAAATGTGACTCTGATGTCTGAGATGATTGTTCCCTGCTAATTTCCTTAATGTCTCGGCAAAGTCTTAGGTGGCAGTTTTATCTGATGCTGCCTTTAACATAAATTACTCCATCAGGAACTTAGTGTAAACATAAAAATAGGGAGTTCCAGCTGCCTGGCCCCGCTGGATTAAAACCTGAGTGCACTTCACGGGTTTGTAAGCTGAGGAATTTTCAGGAAGAGCCGAAATTGAGTCGAAGTGATGTTATTTATTTAAAAATGAAGAATAAACAGTATTTTGGAGGTGCCACTGCGCAAATTTTTAAGCTTTTGAGAGAATACTTAAGCTTTTCTGTTTAGTGGTGAACATAATTGATTCACCTTCTCATTGTGCAGAACATAACTCAATTATGGTAGGAGCAAACACTGTCTCCAGAGATGCAAGCTTGAGTGGATATGTGAGATCCTGGCCTCCATCCAGCAAATGATGCCATTACTTCTCTTTCTTCTGGTGCTTAAAATCTTATACCAGAGTCCCTCTGTGGGAATTAATGTAAGCAGAGCAGAGGGTGAACTAAAGTTGTGTCTATTCAATTTTAGATACCTCGATAAGGCATTGCTGTCAGTTTAAAAAGCAAGATGGAAACTTGTTTTTATTTGTGCTCTTTCAGGATGCTTGCTGACTTCTGTTGGGTAAGCAGAGAGTTAGGGGTATTTTTTTTTGTGGTGGCTTTTTTGTGTTTGGTTTCTGTTTTGTTTTTCCATACGAACTCTGTTTTGGTACTTTTTTTCTAAATTATTCACGGTCTAAATGTATTTGACATATTTACCAGAATGGGTTTGTTGCAAGAGTCCAGTAATGAACTTAGTGTTCTCTCTCCTCTTGGCACTTCAGCTGCAGGTCTGTGAGGGTTTTGTTTGGGTGTTTTGTTGTTGTTAATTCCTAGTAGGAACCACGTTTGAGATTCTTGACTTGAGAATACCGTGTTGAGGCTTCTTTCAGAAAGACTTGTGACTCTTAAGCAGAACAGTTACTGTCCTTTTCCACAGTACTCCTGTTGTGGCTCTTAGTCCATTTTATCTGCTGAAACCAGCAGGATGGCAGAAGCACGACATAAAGAAAACCCAAGCTGCAACAGACATCTTGGTGGTTTTTTAATTAGAAACCCAAAGGAGAGGTCATGGTATAACTTAGGTCAGAAGGGATCTCCGGGTCTCAGCTGGTCTCGCTTCTGACTCAGAGCAGGTCAGGTCTGGTTAGATGAGGTTATTCAAGGTTTTACTTGGAGAAGTTTGGAATTATTTCCATGGAAACGGGACAGCCTGCAGTTGAGCTTCATACCATTACAAGCCTTGAACCTGGTGTTATTGTCCACTTACTTAGTTCATATCACCAGCTGAGGATGCTACAGGAGACCAAGTAAATGGTGTTGCAAAAACGGCAGTGAAAAACATCCGCTGCTTTTCCTTTGCCTGCCCGTGTGCCTACTTGTGTCCCTTGAATACAGTCAGGTTGGCTGAGTGCAGTCTAAGCTCATCCCAGTCACATCCTTGTTCAGGTGCCCAGAAATGGCTTCCAGGAGGATTGGCTTTGTTGTGACTTTGGTTGTGCTGACAGACCCCAGATCTTGTTTCTTACAGAGTGACACGCGTTTGCCATCCAAAGAGGATGGTGGGGCTAATGACCTTCAGAGCCCTGCTCCAACCACTGTGTCTGTGATCTTAATCCAGTGGGATTGCCAGTGAACCTGGGACTGGCTATCGCAGTTTATGCTGCTGGCACCTGGAAAATCTGTACTTTCTAGCCTACAGATCTGAGCATTATTTCACATGTGTGGTGCCTTACTCAGACACTTTTTAGGCTCAGTTTTTTCTCTGAGAAATGACTTCAGAGCAGCAGAAGTCTTGTCTTGAGCATCTCATTTTAATGGTGTTTTGGTTCACTGAAGAGATAAACCTTGTATGGATTTAGTAGGGAGCCATAGTTCTCTCTCCATAGTTCTGGAGCTGAATTATTGTTAAGTACAGAAGTAGTTTGTTTTGGACCTGCAATAAAACATAAAGAGTGCAGCTGATTAAAGATCTTATGTATCTCTATACTGCTGCAAATGCTAGCTTCTATTAGAAATACAAAATGGAAATCGTACCTGTTTTTAGGAGGTTTTAGTGAGAGTTGTAGCTGCAGGTCATTTGGCTCTAAGTGTATTTCTTCATAGGAAGAGCCAAAATACAGACAATTGTCTCCTGAAGCTATGAGTGTTCTCTGGCAGAAAGTTGCTAAGCAAGAGAGTTCTTAGATCTTGGAATTTTTGGTGGAAGGAAAGGTTTGGCTGGGAAAGTTTGACTTCTACTTCAAATATGTTTTTAATGTTATAATGAAATAATCGTCGGTTATTGATGCCATTGTTATAGTCATCTATTGAAAAGTATAAGCACTGGAAAGGGAAATAGAATTGTTACTTCTATGCCTGAGCTGAAACTTTTGAGATGGAGAAATCAGCCTTGACTAAGGGGGTACTGTGATTGTTCAGGATTTGTAAGCTTGCTTAAACTTGTGTTTGTATTTCTGGCAGTTTGGAAAAATTGGTTTGCCTTTGTGAATGTACTTCTGGCTTCAGGGGTCAAACTTTCGAAACTGAGCATGAGTAACTTGAACAGTGCTTGTTTAGTCTATTTGTGCTGCTACGGTTGAGATTGTAATTACATGTTCAATCCAGTGTGCCCTTCTGGAAAAGTATGTGTTGCTGTTCTGCACGAGTCCAAACAAGTATTTGTATTCAGCTAATTGCATTCCTTCAGCCGATGTGCAGTCTTTAAAAATTAGAGACTTAAATATACTTACCACAGTAAATTAAGTAGCACAGTTAGTCTCCTCATTTGGAACAGAATATATTTAGAAAAAATGTTTATGAATGTTTTATGCATGTTTCTGTAATAAAGGAAAGGGTGAAGTATTTACTGATGTTATTTGAGTTGGTTATTTGAATTTCTTAATATCTCCGGGTGGGAGGTTACTCGGGGATGTAGTAGGGTAGCTTCTGAAATCCTGTTGTTTCTGTTGTCCTCTGAAGATGGGACAGGAATCTTCCAAGCACGGGATAGATGCTGCTTTTTTCTGTTTCCCATGCAGTATATCTAAGAGTTGTTGTCCTGCTCTCCTCTGCAGAAGCTAAGGGCATGCAAGTAAGGAGGGAACTGGGAGCTCACACCAGTCTAACTAGGGATTTTCAACCTTGTTCTTGATGTAAACAAGGTAGCTCTTAAAATGCTACATGTTGTTTTAGCAGATAGAGTCTGATTTTTCTAAAACCTGCCTGGCAGTCAGTGTGGGATAACAGTTTTCTCAATATGAGCCCTAATGTGGGTAAAATTGGTAGCGGTTGTAAAATAAAGTGGACGTTGGGGCAGGATTTGTTGAAGTCTCTGATTTAGGGAAGTCTGAATTGGCACTGCTGTAGGATGCATGGGGAGCAAAGGAATCTGGGCTTCTCAGCTGGGTAAGATGTGGAAAGTTAATAGCTTGTGCTTTTTAAAATTTGAGATTGGGCTACAATGTGGAGAGAGTTCTGATGTGGGACATATATGGGTGCTATTCCTCTTCACAAAGCCTGTGCCTCTGCTGTATAAGATGCAACTCTCCTTACTAGCAGTCGACTACAATGATTTAAATATTTTTCTGCTGCTTATTCTCTGACCAGCTACACCTAATTCTTCTTAGATGAAGCTTGGATAAATGTATGCTCAATTAATAGATTACAGGGTGGTTAAATTGGGAGCTGTAGGCCAAGCCTTAGTCCTGGTGCTTGCTTGGGTTTTCACCTGTAATTTCTTACAGATAGTACTTTCGAGTTCTGTCTTGAGCATTTTTTGTGCTGTCTGTTCTGTGTGTGATAGGCTTAGATAAATGCTAGATTGTAGTGCTGATGGTAACAAACAGCTATTGTACTCTGCTCTCCAGAATGAATGTCTGCTGTGTTCTGTAATTACTCTGGGGTAAAAGAGGACACTCGAGTTCTTAAAGTAAGCCATTTTCTGCTGCTTTCCTGGGTAACAGTCATCCAGGCTGTAGAGAGCGCTTCTACTGTCACTTCATGCAGAAGAGTATGATACTGGTTTATTCCAGTCTACTCTTCCCACTTTGTCTAGCAGAGTCCTTCAAGTAATGGGACCTCATGCAAGTTTGTGTTTTGTTGTTGGTTTTGAAGAGGTGCGTGAGGTGAAAAATGGTGTGTAACATTGCCAATAGAAAGCTGTATTTTAACTCCTCCTGTGGCTGAGCCTGACTGAATATGTATTTCTGTCTGAATGATTCTGTCCCTGTGTCCCTGATGTGTGGTTTCATCTGGAAGAGTTCTGTATTGGGACAGTTGAGCGTCCAGACTTCGGACTCCAAATCCTCAGTGGATGTTGCTAGTCACTCTTTTGCTCAGTAACTGGGCAGCATCACAATGGGTCTGTCTTCCCAGAAACAGTCAGGATGTTCAGTCCATACATTCCTTTGCTGCCTTAAATCTTGGGCATTCATTTGTGTAGTGCTTAGAGCTGCAAGATAGCATGTGTTGTGGGGGAAGGGGAGAACGGTTCTTGATGGAATTTGCTACAGCGATATAATAGCTGGGAATTTGGTTTTCTCTGCTTCAGTTCAGTGGTTTTCTTCCTGAGTTGTTACTCTGTGCAAGAACTAATGGGCATCCATATGGCGTGACGGATGCCTTACACAGACCAAAATGAATATTTCATCACACCTCCCAAAAGATAATGTGTGGTCTACTAAGCAGCTTTTTTCCAGCAAGTAGCTCAGCTTCCTGAGAATATCACAGCTTCCAAGTATTTGTCTCTTTGAGGGAGAGAGGGCTTGGGCTTCAGACTAAAGTTGAGAAAGTGGTGTAATCTACTTTTTGCTCACCGCTCTGGGTGGTGAAAGATAAGGTGTAGATCTGATTCTAAAATGATGTTTAATTACTGGGGTTATCTAACTGTACTTTTTAGGTTTTTGATGGTAGTTATTTGCAGGCTTTGACAACCCAGCAGCTAACTCAAAGGTAAAAGAGATGTCTTGTGATGGAGTACTGAACGGGAATTTTTTATTTTGTTAGTTTGCTTGCTTGTTAGGAGGTGTGGGGTTCTTTTGGCTTTGTTTGTTTCTTTTTCTTCCCTTCCTGAAATGTTCCTGGAAGTAACATCTTCCTTGTCAGACTGTTTTGTGACAGGGTGAGAGCACTGAGAGTGCACTCACTGGCTGTAGTCTCTAATCACAGCAGCACTGAAGTGCTGATTAGTTATCCTGAGAAGTTATTGACCATAGGGTTGGAAATCCTTTTCCTTGAGAAATGGATGCGGTTTAGCAAAGAAGGATTAAAAGAACTCCTGGTGTTTGTTAGTGTATTTTCTTCTGCCTTTCTTCTCCAACAGGGGAAATACAAAGTTTGACAGGAACAGTGGCTCATTTTTCATACATGGGTCTCTGCTTTTTCCAGACGTCCGAGCGCAGGGAAGCATCGTTGCTCTCGTGAGGGTGCTGACAGGAACAGGCACTGTAGAGTGTTCTCCACGTCACCGAGCACTGTGAAAGAGCTGTGATGGAGGCGTTGGGGGACAGTGCTGGACAAGATCTATTCCCTTTCCATGAGCTGGCACTGTGGAGTTGTTTGAAGTCCCTTCTGAGAGGAGGCGAGGGTATTATGTTAGGGCACTTCTGATCCCTCCTGTAGAGACTGCTACACAGCTTTTTGTGATCAGTGTTAGAGGCAGCTGAGGTGTCCATAGTGGTGTGTATGAGCTGTGGTTGCTGTCTCTAAAGATGCTTCTGCTTTTATTTTAGGTAGTCAAAGGCTGACCCTCTCTTCAAGGTGTATGATTCATACCTACTTTTTTCTGTTTTGATTGATTTTGTCCTGTAAGTTAAAAAAAGAAATGGAGAAGGCTTTTTAATAAAACACAGACCATGATGTCTGGATTTACATCCTCTGCAGCAAATAGCTAAAGTGGCAAGGAAAGAAAGTGGGGTCATTGAAGCAATCAAAGGACTAAAATTTTTCCATTTTATGGCTCGTACAGTATAGTCAAAACTGGTAGTGATCCTGCATTTGTTTGCATTTTCAGATGGCTTTCTTCTCTAAGAGAGAGCAATGCAGTTGCTGGTAAGATGGCCAGACTGTATGGGCTTATATTTTCCATACAGAGTATTTGCTTTATTCTGGATTATTTTTAGAAAACCTCAAGAAAAATATTTAAACTACTTTCAGGAAAGATTAAAGCAATTAAATTGTCTTCCTGTGGAAGAGGTAGGGCTGTATGTCTAAATGGTGAGGGGAGGAGTGTTAACAGCTTTAGCACTTTGGTATTCTAGTGAAATAAAAATTTGTGAGACGGTGTGTATTTTACTCTTTCAGTGAAAATATCAAACTTTATCACTTTTTAAGCATCTGAAAATCTTACTGTACACGTAATTGGAGGAAATGTAGTTTGGAAACTGTATTCTTGGAAGATAGCAGCTGTGTCAAACATTGAGCTCCTGGCCCCCTGAGATGCGATGAGGATTTCGACTGCGTATAGGATACAAAAAATGCTATTTTTATATAGGATGCCAGTGAAAACAAGGATATCCTTTTCCTGTATTATTTTTTTAGCTTTTCAAAGGCAATATTGGGTTTGACTTGCTGGTAAAAGAGAACGAGAAACCATCTTGGTATTGCTCCTAAATTTGAGGCTTTTTAGACATCCATTTTATTTCTGCGACTGTGTTCCACTGCTGGACTGTTTGGCGGGTTGTAGATCTTCATTTCTCAAATGCCTATGTCCTATCCCTGTATTTTCATCTTTACTTGAGTGTTCAGCAAAGGCTTTGCGGTGTTCCTTGGATGACAAGTCTCCAATGCTGTGTATTGCCCGTATTGGAATCTCATTGACTTCCATGCATATTTTAGGTTTAGGAAATGATTTATGCTTCATGAAGGCTTCAGATGGGGTGCCAGTGATAAACTCCTTCTCATGCTCCGGCTCTTGGGCTTTGTGTGTAGACGAAGGGATACTTCATCCTAAAACAAGAGGATGCCGCATGATTTCTGGCCGAGTACTTAATGCAGTCTTACAAAATGAGTGAGCTTGGCGTGTGTTTATTGTGGAAGAGGGTCCCTTGGTATTTATTATTAAAGACTGGAATTTAAGTCTAGTTTTCTTTACTGCAAAAAAAGAAAGTCACTTTCAGGCTTCAGATGAATGATTTTTTTTGAACAAGATTTTTTTCTAAGCTAGGCTGTTTCAGGCTATTCTTGGGTTTTTATTGCTTCTGGTGTTTCAAATTGAGACCCTTCATTTGTAGCTAAAGAATCTGTTGTAGCGATTTTTAGACTGTGAAAGGGTTTGAGATTTGGAAGAAGAGGAATTGCCTTGCTGTCTCAAATCTTTCAAGCAAATTGAAGAATTCAGGCACAGAGCAGTTGATTCCAGCCCTGTATGAGACAGGGGGGCCTGCTGAACATACAGTGTGGTTTTTTTGTGTTGTGTATAGTGTAGTACTCAGCAGAACTTCCAGAAGTAATTTTCTTTGTACAAAAACCTGGAAAAGTACTAATGTCTTAACCAGAGTGAGAATGGGTTACACTTCAGAATGTAACTGCGCTCTCCCTGACACACAAAATGAATAGATTGTATGGTTCCGGTCTTGTTAAATAGTTGTGTGGTTTCTCTCCAAATATAGCTGCTTAAATTAAAAAATAGAATAGGATTGCTTTGAGAAATTAAGTCATGAAATCATGAATAAGAGAAGGAATGCAGGGGAAAATCATTCCTTTCAGCTTCTCCGCAGCTCTTCAGTGAGAAAGAATGGTATTCCATGTCCCTGGGAATTCTTACTAGTGTGTGCTCTTGCTAAGTTAGCAGTCACAGAATAATGGGGAATTCTTGTAATTGGTACCTTTCCTACTTAGGCTTACAAAGACTGGTGACAGGTTTTTAAATTTAATTGCAAACCCACGTCTGAATGTTCTTAAAGAACTCGTTAGTACCACAAGCTGCTGGAATACCGGTTTCTCTCGTAAAGATGAAGTTTTGCCAACAATGACGTCTTGACTGCTATGCAGAGAGTCCTTAAGGTTGTGTTTTATGAGGAGGGTGAGAGAAACTTGGATGGATCTCAGCAAAATCTTTAGCAGGGAGTGGAGAAAATCTGAGAGAATTCCTCCTAATTTGCTCCCTGTTGTTAGATTTAAGATCAATTTTCCTTCCATACCAAATAGTTGCTTCAGCTTTTGTTATGACACAATATGAAGACCAGATTTTGCTGAACTTGCCAACGTAACTAAGCCAGTATTGGTCAAATTCTTAAGCTGCTTCTTAGTTCATTTTCTATTACCTACTGGGGAGACTGCTGATACAGAGAAGGAAAGAGCTTTAGTGAGCTGACTAAGATTGGAAAGTTGAAAGAATAATTTTTTCAGGCCTGAAAATGTTGGGACTTAAAAAGATGCTTGTACTTGACATTCCTCTTTCACTTTGCAATTCTATTTCACTTACAGAAGAGATGATGAAAAGATGCCAGAGCTTGCTTGTTGTTCTAATCAAACTATGCTTTTGTCCAAAAAAATACATGAATATATTTTCATTTCTGAAACTTTGAACTACTTCAGTAAGGCAGATGAGCATTGTGAAGGTAGAAGATTGTGGTGTTTGCTAGTCCTCTTCTAGTTGTACAGGGATTTTTTCAAACACGTCTAAGGATGGTTTCTTCTCATTCAAGCCATAGAGTTCATACATAAGCCTTGTGCAGATGAGGTTCTTTTTCCTCATTTCATGGGGTTTTGTTTTCTTTTTGTTTTTCCTATGTGCCTCTTCATTCTGTTTTCAGCCCAGCCACCTTTTGCTGAAACTGATTGTTACGTGTTGCCAAAGAATTGCTCAAAGCAGGTGACAAGAGGTGAGAGAGACCTTTTCTTGCTTTGAATTATTCAGTAGTGGGCTTCTAGTTGACATTTCTAATATTAAGTTTTAATAGAGGCTTCTGTCCCCTGGAATCTGTCTGGATTGCTAGATTGGTAGACAGAATGTTTTTCGTGGAAGCCATGAAACCAGTTAGTAGGAAACCTTGTGCATCCTTCTGTAAAAGGCTTCAGTCTGAATGTCACCTACTTGCTCTGAAAGGTAAGGTGGCACATAGATTTTTGTCCAACTGGCCACTAGTGCGTGGCAGGCACACTTTGAATGGGCATCAGCCTTTTAAGGGGACAGTATGAATTAACTACTATTGGTATTTATGACTGGAGAGAGTCTTCTCTTCATTGACCCACACCCCTCCTAGGGCAGTTTTCATCTGGGATCCTGGAATATCAAAGCTTCGATGACTCGTACAGAAATCCCTCTTAGTGAGCAGCAGGCTGATTACCATCACCCCACTGGCTTTCTGTTCAGGGCTGGGTGGGCTTTTTGGCAAATAGGCGGAGACGTGTTTCTCTGTGTGTTTGTGTGCGTGTTTGCACCCTTGAGTTGAGAGATGTGCCATCACCGGCAGTGCAGAGGGGAAGAAACAAACTCCTCCTTTATAATGCCGTCAGCCCTCTGGGAAATGGTTGCTGGTATGTCCATTGTGTGGAACAGCTTTTAATGAAGGAAAAACTTTAATATACTCTATATAAAGGCAAATTAGTATTGGGGCACTGCAGCTGACTTCACGTGGCTTACTTGCTTATTAATGCATATAGCTTGGCTTTATCTGTTGTAAATAATAACCCATGTTAGAGAAGTAGCGGGAGTCTCGAGTCAAACTCTCCTCTGTAAGACGATCAGTGTTCTTTAGTGCAAGGGTGCTGTACTGGTAGCAGATGGGGAAAACAAAGGTTGACAGTCATAGCTGGAACACAAGGATAACTTCTGGTGTTTCTCTCATAGCAGCTGGGACTCTAGAAAGCAGGAACACTGCAATGAAGGGTATAGAATGGAACAGACAGAAAAGATGAAAGGGAAAATATGCCTAAGCATACAAATTGCTGAGAGTTGCCACCACTTTTTTTTCTCTGTTTTTTTTTCTTTTCCTCTACTCGCCCTAAATGTACACAATTTCCATAGCACAGGAGCAACACAGGCTGTGAAAGCAACTGTTACTATTTCAAGGCAGTATTTATTAAAACTGTGTTAATTTAGCTTGTTATTTGTCTCATCTAAGTTGCGGTATTTTACTTGATGAGTAAAACAGATAAAGGCTTTCTTCTCTTGTTCTGGAGACAATGAAAGTAAATTTTCAATTCTGTCCTCTCAAGAGGGAAGCAGTCCGGTGTGCAGTGCTTTAAATGCTGTGTATGATATCCCCTCTAAGCACTCCTTCAATAGCTGCTAGCAGAACAGTCTGATGCAGATGAGGAGATTCTACCATGGAGACTGCAGTTTAAAACGGACCAGCCAAAGTCTGCCGCTGAAGGAACTCTTGCTATTTCTGTCAGCAGAGACTTTGCACTGTCAGGGTATCTTATAAAGCCTGAGCCAAATCAAAGGTTTAAATCAGTTGGTAAAAGCTTTAGTGCTACATCAATACTGCAGAGCCTTGTCAACTCAGTCATATGCAAAGCATTTGCCATCTTTATGTGTGTTGGAGTGTCATCTTCAAAGACTTGAAAGCATTTTTTCAATTACAGCATATTTTACATTTTTAAAAAGAAAATTTCATTTTAAATGTGCAGTGTTGCCCAGAACTAGGCTTTGCTGCTTTGTTTTCCAGTTTCCTGTTTCTCCACTGCAAATGAATTATAGAGGTGCAAGAACTGCAGAAACAGACTCGCATGTAAATTGTCACCAGAAAGAAACCATGGCTGTCATCGAGTCCTGAAATGCCCAAGTTTCATCCAATTATTACATAAGCCGTACTAAAAATACCACTGTTGTAGTCAACACTTGGAAAACTGAAAGGGAAGGATTTTTGGTTTTGGAGATGTGCATTGCGATTGTCCACCTTTTGTTGTAGGCAGCATAGAAGACTTTCTGTGCCCAAATCAGGCTTATAATGACAAGGAAATAGTCTGTCGAGGTTATGCTTTATTTGTGATAGAAGTTAGAGATGCAGTGACTGCAGGCAAGAGAGTGTCTTTGTAGTTAGCTTCATAGAAACAGAGTGGTTTATATCCTTATTTTTTATCAAGGCACTTACTGAGTTACTTAAACAGCAGGTTTTTAGCAGTTATTTGTTTCTTGGTTTCTAGATCTTTCTTTTTAATTAGTTGTACTTTGGCAAATCAAGATACCGTTTCTGAAGACAGTGGGAGTAGTAAAACTTCACCGTCTGAAGGAAGGAGCTGAGCAGTGAGAGATGATGAGATCCTGCTTCTACCACTGACTCACTGTGGCCTGGGGCAAGGCTGTCTCTCTCAACTGTCTGCAGAACGATGAAGATGGTGCTTGTCTTGCGGTGGTAATTGGTAGCATGTGAGACAGTTAATGCGATATTGGAGAAATGAAGTGTTCTGTACATCTAAGGAGTAAGGCAGAGGCTGCTAACTAGAAGATAAAATAATTTTGTCTCATTTCCAGAGGAAGACCCCCTGTGTTCTGAGGTTAGTGCTTTACCCGAGTAAACTCCCTTTTTCAGATGTGTGAATGTTCTTTTGCAGAGTGGAAGATTCTTCCAGCCTTTCTTTTCTAATCTCTCCCTTGTGTAGTCATGTTAAGTTTTAGCTGATAATTTAAAAAAAACTTTGAAGGCCTAACTGATGCAGCCTCAACATCTCAACTACTACTTGGTGCAGCATGGGATTTTTTGGATATGACAGTAATATCTGCAAGTCCAGTAACTTCTGTTGCTATTTAGCAGAGCTTGTGAGCAAGCTCGAGCTCATGAGCTCTCATTGAGTACAGTAAGATGGTTGTATAACAGGAGATGACAGCCATAATGCATGCGAAAGGAAGGAGCCATATGCCACTTGTGAGGCCTGGTGAGAAGAACTCTACAATTTCTTCATGTCCTCTTGACATCTGGGAAGTAGGAAACTCATTCCTTGTTGGTGCTCTTAGTATTGACAGAGTTGGTCTGGAATATCTTTTGAATCAGTGCTGCTTTGACAATTTTCATTATAATGCTCTGACTGGAAATTAAAATTAATGTTTTCAAAACTTTTTTTTCAGGGAAGCAAGTAACTGATGACAGACAGTTGTCCACACCAGTTTCATAATATATTCCTAACATGAATTCAACTTCCAGATCCTAAAAAAATCCGTTTATTTTTGCCTAGGTCTGTTCCTTACCGAAGTCAGAAAGTTGTGGTTGTTGGGTAAAAATCTTGTTTTCTGAGAAGAGTGCGTTTGGAGTGTGATTGAGGTTAGAGGGTGTAAAGACAGTAATTACAAAGTCGATTAACTCTGACAATTAATTTGCTAGTTGTGTTATACATGAAGACTCAAGTCATGTTCTTCACAGGAACACGGAGGCATTCAGAGGAATGGTGTCTTTGAAAGAAATAATCTGTTTGGGACAGGCACGTGTTTTGTGTGTGCATGTGTGCCTTGTTTGGGGGGTTTTTTTGTGGGTGTACATTTGCTGCTTGTATTTAGATATCACCTGGCACAGTGGGTTCCTGTGCTGTGGTGAGGATTCCTAGGTGTTGCAAAGTGAAGTAAATACTCAGAAACAGTTAAAGCAGATGGCTTAGATGAGAGCTGTTGAGAACAAAGGAGACATCAACAATGTGGTGACAGCATGATGAAGAAGAGTAGTGAAATATCTTTAATCATACCTTGCTGGCACATGGCTTTTTCCTTTTTTTTGCTTCTCTGAAGAGATCAGAACGGTTCTGAGCTGGTCTGCAGTGACTCACTTGAAGTCACTTAATTTTCCGGGATTCTGCATGTAGAAAGTCCGTGCTTCTAAACTCTGTTGACCTTCCTTTCAGAGTCACAGCAGTTTTCAAGAGTGGCCTATTCATGTGAAGAAAAGCAATGAAGTTTATTCCCCGTGGCAAAGAGTGTTTGGTAGGTTCACAAAACGCAATGCAAGGTGTGAGACTACCCTTGAGCTGTTTTGTGTTCCTGGCATTCTTGCATGCTCTTAACCTGCAAAGTACTTGATATAAGAAGGGGAGACTGAACCTAAGTTCTGTGATGGTAGGGGAAAGCAACATATTAATTGAATTAATGTTACCTGGAATGTTCTGTGATGGCTGAAGGCACTAATTGTGCATTGTCTGGGTTACCTGGCTCTGCTGCTCTGTTTTCTAACTCAGATTTAAAAAAAAAAAGAGTCTATGTGGGACCCTGCTCCCCTAAGATGTCCTTAATTTGAAAAAAAATAAAAGAAGACATTTCTTTGCTTCTGTCTGGAAAGGACTGGATTTTTTTCTTGCAGAAGTCCAGTCTGGTATGAGAGCAGAGGGGATACTGCTATCTTTTACTTCCTGGAGCAAGAAACAGAAGGGGCACTGTATGCTGCTTAGATAATAACATTGATAAGAAGGTTAAGTCTTCTAAATTCTAACAACGTATCTGTGTGTGTTATCTTGTCCAAAAAGATTTTCATCAGTCTGTTTTTTGAAAGAAAAAGGAAAAAGTGGGAAACATTAAGAATGGGTATCAGCTTTTTCTTTAAGGTGGAATATTAAGTTCAAATCTGAGTGTAGGGGGAAAAACATCTTCAAGTGCAAAATCAAAATCAGCCATGCAGGAGGGACAGATACCACAAATTGTTTCCAAATTTCGGAATGATCTCCTGGCTAGGTTCCTTTCAGTAGCTCCAAGTGCTATCTGTCTACCGTTTCCATTAATGGTATAGATTCCTGAAAGGAAATGTTTATTAGCAAAGCACATCTGGTTTCTCGTTCTTCTAAAGTTTTTAGAAGACCTGGAAACTTTGGTATTGAGGCATTACACATCTGGGAGGATGCACTCCTCTATAAGTGAGTCTTTTTAGCATCTGTGGTGGAAATCATTGTAACAACTTAAACTATTGCTTTGGTTGATAATGACTTAGGTTGAGATTTTTTTTTTGAGACCTCGGCCTTTGAAGATCTGAAAAGTTCCTGGGCTCAACATCAGATTTGGTGTAACAAAGCTTCATATCTTTTCAGCTCCCTGCTGATCAGCAAGGTTCTCTGCCATGAGCCTGCAAGAGCAAATGATCAATTGCATGGTGAAAGGAACTTCCTATGAGCTAGTCCAGCTTCTTGCTTAAGCTTTACAAGTCCTTTACATGAAGTTTTGTTTGGAAAGACTTTTTGTTTTAGAAAAGTTTCTAGCCCTCAATCAAAACTGCAGTGTGTGTGTGTGTGTGGAAAATGTACTCCTGTGTCCTGCAGGATTCTTAGGAGGACTTTTAAGCTGTTTCACCATTAAGAAAGCACTTATTTTGCTTTGTCTTGTAGTCTAACATGCATAATTTCAGCTTTCATCACTATCTATTGTTACATATTTCTCAGACTGGAATTCTTGAATTTTTCGTCTAGCAGAGAAGAGACTGGAAGACTGGGTTGCCCCTTTTCCTTTTAATCGACTAAATAGGTCACTGTTCATGGATTTCACTTAAACGTTGATCTTCAATCTTTTTTTTTTTCCCCTCCTTTTATCAGATCTCATTTTAGTCTTTAAACTGTGCATTTCAGAGCTGGCTATAATGTTTCACTAGTAGTTGTACCAGTACTACAACACTTTTAATCCTATTTACTATTGTCTATTTATTTTCTCAAGGATGAAATCAGCCCTTTTGACCTAGCAGCATGGGAGCTTTTCTGATTCAGGTGGGAAAACAGACCAGACTCATGTGTTTAAAATTGCTATACAGGGATGTCAAATCTGACCTGTTGTCAAGACCACCATGTGTGTCTTGAGTTAGCTACTGCAAGTACACGCCGAATGTATTTTTTGTTGTTGTCATGGGGTTTTTTTGTTTGTTTGTTTTCCCCAGCTGTCTAGAAGTAAAAAGAGGTCATTCTAAATTAAATGGCTTCAAAATATTTCACATACTGGCTGATGGGTAGCCATTCCTACTTACCCAAAGAGATCTGAATTTCATCTAGGCCTGTTAATAGTTTTCTGGAAGTCAGGGTCTCTTTTGCAGAATTGTCTTTTTCAACTACTTGTAAACTTACCCTGTGAGAAACAATTTCTAATTTTTTTTTCCTCCCCTCCATTCATAGCTGCCACCTGATTAGATATTCCATTGGCACCACATGACTTTCTTTCGCTGAACTCTCTTCAAGAAGAGTCTTTATAGGATCACTTTCCTTACACTGCTGTGGATTTACAGCGATGTTCCACTTAAAACACCTCCCACAAAACTGGCAGTCACCCATCAAGGTAGTGGCAGTAGTTGCTGGGAAGGAAATCACTTACGAGTTAATGAGATGCAATTACGGCTGTCCTTTGTACACTGGCCTCTGATGCCTGTCAGAGGTGTCAGCTGGTTTGTTACCTGAACCTGCGTGATCATTCGTGCCTTCACACTTTGCACATTGACTGGTGTGTGGTTCCATCCTCTGCAGCTCGTCTGGTTGGCTGTGTATTGATGGCCAGGCCTTCGGTTATTCGCTGCTCCCTCTGACTTCTGTTGCGCTTGTCACCGAAAGCATCCCTGCTGGCCCTCAGGAGGCTTGGCTCACCTTGAGCCTTCTGCAGCTTTTATGGCCTGCAGACCAGTTGTTTTCATAGTGTTTTACTGCACAGTATGAAGGAGCTATCAAAAGCTTGCTAGAAGTCTTTAGCAGAATCACCATTTTCAACAGCGCTTGCAAAGATCTGTGTTTCTGGAGGGATGAGTTTACATCTGTTTTGGTTAAAAACCAGCTGATTTGGTATGAATGGGCTTATTTTATCATCTCATAAAACAGTATGTTTAAAGTCTGTTTTTCAGCCTAGAAGGCCTTAAATTCACTTAGGAAAAAGTATGGCTTTCCTCCAGTGCTGTAGACCTTTCCTGATTTTTTATTTTTTTCATTTCTTCTAATTCAGTAGCATTGATAGAAGGAATAGGTGTAGGGTGGGAGTGAGGTGGAAGAACCTTCAGAGCAGAGATTTTTTTTTTGGAGGCGAGGTGGTGGTGGTGGTTTTTTGTTTTCCTTTCGTGTTTTGTTTGGTTGGTTTTTTTAAGCTTCAAAGTGTAAGCTGCCTCTTTCAATAATCAGAGTTAGGAATGTAGCTTCTGCCTGTTAAAAACAATAAAATTGGTACATAGGCAAGCTGACATTTAATAACATATTGTGCAGGAGTGCTTGTGAATAATTGGATTGGGTTCCTGCAATGCTAGGCATTGTACAAAGTACTAATTCCTGCGCTTGGGATCTGTGTATAGGCAAGACAAAACCAAGGCGGCACAAGCAAGTGTAAACAAGCAGAGTGACGAGCGTCGTGGGGCAGGTGTGTTTGTTAGGCAGCTGTGTTGCTTTCTGCCCTTGATTAAGTGTGGATTCACTTAATGGAAGGAAGTGAAAGCGAGTTTCAGGGGAGCAGGAGGGAAAGGTGGGAGTAGTGTTGCAGTCAGCTATGGAGAAGCTGGATTTAGAAGTAGTGGGGGAGAAATCACGTCTGGCATTAAGAACCAAGCCGTTGCCTCTCAGTCTATTAGAGGGAGGGCTGGAGGAGGAAGAGGAGTGAGGATGAGGCTGGCTCACAAGGCCAGCGGCTTCCTCGCAGTCTGAAATGACTGCACCATGAGATGCGTTCCTTCTGTCCTTTGGACTGTGAGAACTGCTTCCCCAGCTTTGTTTACTCTTCAGCGTGAGCTGTGGCAATAAAAATATTTACAGTAATTAGAAAAACTAATCCTTTATGAGAAGCAGAGGCAGTGATTATACCAATTACAAGTTGTCCTTATGCACTTCCTGGTGTGATGAAAAGCAATTGTTTATCCGTGTGGTTCTCCCTCACCCTTTCTCCATTCCCTCGTTCTTCGCTATTTGAAAAACAAATACTTTCTCCCCTGCCTCTTTTACAAATGGCTGCTTAGTGACAAGGATGTTTCCGAAGATCTTGCTTTAACTGAGAGAAGTTGATCAATATGCAGCGTGGAAGGATGTGAAATTGAATTTTCCATCACTCCTGGCTTGACATCTAGCTCCCACATTGCCAGCAGTGAACCTGGAAGTAGCAGTGCTCTGTAGGACATGGAGATTCCCCTGGGGTCTCTCCTCTTTAAAGGGGCCTGCAGCTGAATCACAGTTGTCCCTCTTGTGGTGCCTGTGAATCATTATAGCTTTCCTAATGATGGAACACTGGTCTCCTGTGGTCTGCTATAATAAGATGAGTCACTGAACTGTTGTCTAATCGCTGTTGAAATGTCTTAAGGTAATTTTCCTATTTAACTTATTTATTCTAAAAGTGATGCTCGTATTCATTATGTGTTACTTACAATATATCTAGTTCTACAGCATCCCTTCCTGTAGATGCAGATGGTGTGAACTTCAGAGGACAGATTTCCCTGGTGTTCGAGGGCAAAGGTGATTATCTTATCTCTAAAGAGGAGCTTTCTTCCAAGGTCCTGGGTTGATTTTAGTGTAGGTAATTACAGTGAGGTAATTAAGTGTTTCCATCTCTGAAATGGCTGAGGAAGTACCTGGTCCATGTTTTATTGCTTCAGAGAGGAATACCTGTTCTTTTTTAGTGTAGTGGATGGAGCAGGCTGCTATGTGTAACCTCACAGTCCTGTGATTCCTGTGTCTTGAATGCTGTTTTTGTTGCATTGTCTCTCCTTGATCAGTGATGGAAGAAGGCTCTTTCAAACACTCTGTAGTTGTCAAAATATGCTACAAATGCTGTAGGTAGCAGCTTAGCACCGAGAAGACGAAGGGGCCTTGGCTACCAAAGCTGTGAATCTCAGAGCCATGGTAGTTTTGTGTTTTTCTTTTATTTCTCGTGCTCATGCCTTAGGTTGGGAGGGCAGGAGATATGAACAGTGGACAAATGCATCATCACATGGGAGGGTTTTGTGGATGGATAGTGTCTTTGGAGAAAGTACCAGCTTGGGTTCACCTCCATCTTGCAGCAGAGAAGCAAAGCTGTGGCTCTGCTGAAGCAGGATTGCTGCAGGGTAAGAAAGGGTGTTGAAGTCAATGCCGTAGGACTTCAGTGCGTGAAGGACACCTGAGCCTCCAGCAGGGAAAACACTGCTAAGCCCGGTAACAGTGGTTTTGCTTTTCTTCCCTCTCTTTTCTGTAGACAAGTCTATGCCCCTCGGAAGGAGCGACCAGGAGTATAACTGGCCCAAGACTAACTGCAACTGGAAAGCCGTCTCTGGCGTGTTGTGCTATTGGCATTAAGCTGAATATTAAAAAATGAGCTTAACCAAGAATGGGATATTCCACCAGGGAGCTGTGGCTGTTCCATCTGACTCTTCAAATTAATTCTAGAGCTCAGATATGAAGTTTGAGAGCAAGCAGCCTGGGGGCTCAAACAATAAATTGCAAATCGAGAAGGGATATTTTAAGAATTTTGTGAGTGTAGAGGGGTGAGGGATTAATGTGCTTAAGGCATGCTAGTATGGATGAAAGTCTAGTTTTTCTGTGGATAGTAGTTTTAATGTGTTTTTGTTGTTGGTTTTGTTTTGTTTAAAACTTTGTGACACCTAGTTACTTGGTTTTGGGACAACTTAAAATTTTTATCTGAATTCAGTGAATTTGCCATGTAATCCCAGCCATTTGTTGAAGTAGTTATGTAGTGAAAGAGCAAGCCTTCATGTTGAGTTTGAGGATACCTTCTCATAGTTCATGGGTTTTGTAGCCTGTGTGGAGCAGAAGGAGCACTTGTTCCAGATGCTGTTAATATTTGCAAGAAATAGTAACAGAAAAGGCAGTAAACAGGATGAATTGGAATACTGCTTGCATTCACTTGTTTGTATATAACTTTCCGAATGCCAAAAACTTTGGAAACTTATCTTGCATCTCTTAAAAGATTCTATAAACTGATTGATTTAGAAGTAGGTGATAAATGTTGTCATGGAAATTAAGTACTAATGAAGCCTTGAGGAATTCCTCCCTTGGTATACTCACCTTTCTTTGTGTTCACCATTCTGTGTCAATCAGTTTATAGAATCTTTTAAGAGATGCAAGATAAGTTTCCAAAGTTTTTGGCATTCGGAAAGTTATATACAAACAAGTGAATGCAAGCAGTATTCCAATTCATCCTGTTTACTGCCTTTTCTGTTACTATTTCTTGCAAATATTAACAGCTACTCTGATGAGAATAAGAGAACTATTTTGGGGTTACAGGAAAAATAAGAAATTTAATATTTTTTTCTGCTCTTAGTCTTTTTTTTTTCCCTTGTGAGAGGATTGCACAATATCACACACACCTAGCATAATAAATCTCTAGACTGTGAAAACTGAAAACACTAGCAAACTTGTCACTGTTCCTTTTTCTTCTCTTGCACCTGGGGCTAAAACCAGTGTTGGTTAGCTAAACAGAATTGCAGACTGTTCAGCTGCAAGGTGTCTATTGTTTTAGGGGCTGCTACACAATAAAATCCGACTGCTCCTTTTTTCCCTTGCATCATTTTCTGAAAAGTTTAAAACTCTTTGCAAGGTGTTTAAAATGAAAGCCAACCTGGAGCAAATTTATGAGAAACAAATGGATGAGGGAGCGCAGAGGTGCTGCTGCTGACCTTACAGGTGGAATGGAATGTGTCTGTTTACAGCAGCATAAAAATAACCCCGCCAGGATGTGTTGCCTAGGCAGGAGTATCCGTGCAAGACTCTCCTCTTCGTTTATATCATTCTTGTGTAAACAATAGCTACTCGATCTCTTAATCTATGCATTTATTAATCCAATAAGAACTGAAGTTGGAATATCTGAGATTTACTTGAAAGAGCCAAATGATGTCAGACTTCTGTGAGGAGTGTTAGACTGTCTGATGGAGATGCTAGACTGTAACACTCAGCTTCCGTGACCTTGCTTTTCGGTGACATTCCTGGCTGTTGCTGTTTTTCCTGCTCGTTAGTTAATACAATAGCCCACTTTTCTGGCATGGCACTTTCAAGGCACTAAACCTATGGGCAGGGAGCCTGTGGAGCATTCAAAAAGCAGGGCATGAGCTTCTTTTAGCACATTCATGTAACGTAACTTTCTGCATCGCTTTTCACTTCATCAGAGTGGCCTCTCAGCTCAGCAGCCTTTCTGCTTTAGAGAAGGGTTTGACAGATATTTAAATCAGCATGTTCTGCTGCGGTGTATCAGCTGGGAGGGTTGTTTGTTTGAAAGGAGTAATACGGAGACTTTTGTTGCCGAGGAATAAGAGACCTGCATTGGCATTGAGGTCTGGAATGTGCTAGCTTTAATGCTGCTACACTCAGCAATGCCTTGTTTCATAGGCAAGTGACCTGTTGAACAAGTTTTCCCCAAAAAATACAACTTGTAAGATAATGAAGGCTTGTGGTCAATTTCTTCCTTTTTGAAACGCTACCTGAAGTAGGTTTTGTGCTCCTCTTTTATAGGTAAGTCATTTTAATTTAAACTGGTTTTGTGGAAGTGCTTGGGGGTTTCCCTCGCTGTAGTTTGGAGACCAATGTGCACTTTGTACATGCCCTAAGTGGTGTTTTGGCATGGGAAAGATTCAGATTTAGCCCACATGGTTTGGGTATGTTACATTCAATCGGTTGTTACTCTTTACCTTTTCCGAGTTTGTTCCCAGATCTTAAAGATTACTTCAACTGTCGGTCTCTGATCTGGATGTTGACACGCAAATGGACACGTGACTAATCACATGTAGCTGTAGAACTTCTTCCCTGAGCGTTTTCCCGCTAAATGTCCGGTTAATGGAAGCTTCTCCTGTGTCTTCTGTGTTTCCACTGAAAACCACACGTTGCCATCGCTTCTGCAGACTGATTGAAGTGGTATAATTTTATATAGTGGGAGGGATGGAATGAAACTTTGTGTAGTGATTATGGTTAGTTTGAGAGTTTAGATCAAAAGTATTTGGTTCATGAGATTGCTGCCTGACTCATTGTTATCGCTCTGAATTTTAACATGTGAGGGAAGTCACCTGCACTTAGCAGGTGTGGAAATTACAAGGTGAGAAGGAGATGGGCAAGGTATTGGATTCTGAAAGGATTCAATGAGCAACAGTAGCTTAGAAAAACTAAAAAGAGAAAGCTGTTTTGTAGCAGGATAATTTCATGGTCTGACAAATTGTGTGTTCCCACAAACAAGTGTACTGTCATGGCTGTGGGTGGTTAGGGAAAGGAACACTGGAAATTAACTGCATAAGTGGGGGTAGAAGGGATGAGAATACCTTTGGAATGGTCCTGCTGCTGAACTGGTGACATGGGGTTAGGAAACCATGGTCTGAGGAAGAACCCTTAGGGAATGTGCACTCTTGCATTCAGAGTGCAGAGGCAGTATGCAAGGTGGTTGCATATGGAGTGAATTGACAGGTTTTTTTAAAAAAAAATTATTTTGGCAGGGGGCAATGTTTGTTCTGTTTCAGTATTGCTAAAGTTAGATTGTTGAGGAACAACGTGCAGCTAATGGCTGGGCATTTAATGGAGATTTCAGTCACCAAAGGGAAGCAACTCTGTGAGCAATCCTTTGGGTTGTGAGGGAGGTAGGGGGAAGTGTTGCAGAGGTGAGCTGGGGAGATGGCAACCTTGTGGTGAAACAATTCGAACTGCTTGTATGGAACGGAGAGAGCCGGAAATAAGTCACTTCTTTGCCGAACCCACATGACTCTGCTTGCCTGTACATAAAGACAAGTTGCTGCTACAATTTGCAAAACTCATGTTAACATTGTTGATGCTATTCTACTGAGACCTAGCCTACATGCTTTACTGTTGAAATACCATTAAAAGATGAATACAGGGCTTCATCATTGCTGACAAAACAGCCCCATAGCAGCAGCAGAGCAACCTGGACTGCCTAATGCAGCAACAGCATACCCATACACTGTCTCCTCCTGCAATATGAAAAGTGTGTTGTTCTGAGGAGCTAGCATGCTTGCTGGTCTGTCTGCTCTAGCTGATGTTGGATGTACCAAATGCTTATCTGTGCTAGAAGTTTTTAGGGGTGGCTTCCCTGTACATTGCTTTAATATGAAACTACTTAAAGTATTAGTTGATGGCTTCAAAAGTTGTCTTCAGAAGTGTTAAGAGTATGTTAGTTGTAAAGTAACTTCTTCCCTTACTTAAAAAGATAAATTAGGTTGACTACTATTAAAAAATTTACCAGGCTGCTACATTGATAAGTCATTATCAGACAGGGGCTTTTTAGTCCTTCCTCCCCACTTCCTCCCCCACGGTGGAAGTGCCTTTCAGTACAAGGCAGATGGAATTGTGATTTATGCTGCAGGCTGTTGGATGGATGGGGAGAAATGCTGAAATAATCCTAAGCATACATGATATATTGCAGTTTTAATTAGAAAAAATGAGACTTGGGAAAGTTGACAGCCCTTAGAAATTAAATGGGCAAACTCAATGATCAGAGTACAAAAAGCAGTAAATTTATATTTTTTTGAGAGGCTGAAAATGTTTAGTTGTTGTAAATATCCAAGGATGGATAACTGTTAAAAAGTAGCTGTTGAGCAAGTATTTTTATTGTTTGGTAAGTGGAATAATAAATGTCTAATTTTTATTTAACAAAATTTATTACACCAGCTTTACTGTATTTTCTGTAAGCTTTCAGTTTATCTGACAAGACAAAATAAATTTTTCCTTTAAACAATGTAGCATTGCAGTTCTCTTTACATTGTTATAAAACTACTGATGAAAAAGAATTCAGAAAAAAATTTTATGAGTGTTTTTTTTAGTTGGTTTTTTTTTTTCCTCCTCCTACATAACAAGGCTAACCCTTGTTAAATCTTCTGGTGCCTTGACACTTGTTCACAAAGCATCCCTAACCTTCTCACCTATGAGAAAATATCTGACTGGCACTGTCGTTTCTGCTCTTTGCCTCCACGTCATGCCTCTGAGTCCGTGTGTGTTAATGTTGCTTCTGTGCGTCCTCACTAATAGCTGTGGAAGTTGAGCGAAGAAGGACATCTATAATCTGTCACATGGCAGGTCTTCGGTAGGAAGGCTGAGAGAGGAGGAGAGCAGACTTGGGTTTTAACTCCCACTTTAATTTTAGACAATGCAGTGAATTGCAGCTGAGATGCACTTGTGGCTTTTTTCCCTCCCTCGTAAGTTGGTCCTGTTGTCCTGGACCCCTTGTGTGGTGTGGGTGTGAGCCTTAATGTCCTTTTGTTGCTTTAATAACAAAGCCTGAGAAATCAAAGAGATTAAACATCCTCCAGCTGTCCTCTGATCGTGGAGTTTCGGTGCTGGATTTAAGCTGTAAAAAGGGAACCACAAGTTACAGGACTCGTGTGGGATTTCGTGTAATTTAAAAACAGGATCGAAGTCTTTTCAGTCCTTAGAAATTACAGTCTCTTTGTCATGAAGACCAGTATTAAAGTTAAGCTGAAATTGGTGTGAAATACCCAAGTTTCCGAGGAAGGATTTCAAAGGAAAGGTAAATATGGACAGGAGCAACTCAAACCAACAAAATTTTAGTTGTGTTTGCTTCAGAGTAGCCTGTTTCCCATTCAGCTGTGACATAAATAGGGATTGTATGTATTTGAATTCATGTAGTCTCTGGCTGCAATAGGTGTTAACTCAAGTGAGATATTTGAAGAGCAATATTGTCATTTCTGCTCAGCTGAGAGTTCTGCTTCCTCTGCTGCGGAGAGGATCAGCTATTTCTGTGTGGGCAGTGTTTGCTGATGCCACATCTGAGGTGGCTCTGAAAATACTGAACATCAGCAGCCTTCAGCTTTTGGGGTTTTTTTTCCTTTTAAGGTGGTGAAGTTGATCTACCACTTTGAAGTTGCCAGTGTGGTTTTAGGAATCTTGTTCTAAGTTATGGCTGTGACTCATTACGCTTTTTCTGGCTTAAGAATGCACAGGGATTTGGGGACAAAATGATGGTTTATGAATGTTACAGAAGAATGTTGTCTCCAGGAAACCACAGACAAAGATTTTTATTTGGAGCACTTCGAATTTGCAGGTGGTTCCTTTTTCTTGTGCCTTACTGAGTAAGTTTAGTTCAATGTTGGAACGAAAATAGCTTTATCTAATTCTTAATAAGATACTGTGCTCCAAACTTTAAGACTCTGCTCTTGCATAATCCATAAATTCGTGGACGAGATGGGCCATCCCCCCTTTTCATCAAAACTGAGCATTACACATAGGCTATTTTTTGCTTAGGAAATGTGATTTATTTCTATTTTGTATACGGCTGCTTTGAAGTTCTGTTGCAAGCATACTTCATCCTAAACTTCGAGCTAGCTTAGCTCAGGAAAAGAAACATTATCTGAGCTGGATTTTTAGCTGCAGAAGTTTGTCAGCATCAAGACCCTTCAGAAGACGGGCTTATCTGTCTCCAAGTGACAGATTTGGTTTCTGTTCCTGAAAACCACAACATGTGCTGTGGAATCTCATCTGTGTTTGAAGTAAAGATATCTTTCATCTGAGCATGGAGCTGTTTTGTTTAATGCTTCTTGTTTGCCACTGGCATTTTTAGAGCAAGTAGAAAAGTAAGTGTGCAAGTAAGACTTAGGAGCTGTTTTCTGGTTGAGGAATGAAGATGGGCAAGCTCACTTTTAAGCTTTCTAGCTTTGTGTAATTCTGTCTTTCCCCGTAGGCTTTGGAAGAGATGAAGAGAATCCGTCTTAAAGAGAACTTTCTATTGAAACAGGTGACTTCTGATGTGCTTGAAGAATGGAGTAGCACGTTAGCACGCCATGTGGAGCAGAGGGGTCTTCCATGTGTGTGCTTTTCTGCTAGCTGACACCGTGTGGGTGTCATTACGTGCTGTCTGAGTGCCTCTTCTCACCGTGGTGTGCATCCCCCATTGTGCATGGTGGAGGCTTGCTGGCTCCTTTGCTCCTGAGAAAGAGCCTTGTGCCCTCCTGGTGATCTCTGCAGGATAATCTTGGGTGGCAAAATTTATGCTCTGCAGCAGATGGGGTAAGAAGCAAAAAACACTACTTGCAAATCTGAAGCAATATCCTTAGATTAGATCTGCCTTGAGCATCTTAAAACCCTGACAGCCCTCTGCAGCTTTACACAGATGTGACTGACCTTGAAAATTCATGTTAGTGGTAGGAAGAGGAAAAATAAAAAGGAAGTAGTGGGAGACCATAGTGAGGAAGAGTCTGTGACACTATTGGTGTAATATTACTTTTTTCCCCCCCTTGCTATCACTTGACCTGGTATAGAATTTGTATTCCAGGTGGTAGGATCTGTGCTGTGGCATGTGGAAAATAGTTTCGTGTAGCTGTGAGAATAGAACATACCAAAAAGACTGATCCAGAAATAGCCAGTCTGGTCAGAGAATTGGCATTCAGGATGCCTGTCTGGTGTATGTCCGTCCCTTTTATAAAGGATTTTCTAAAAAGTGGGGAGTGTTCTGGGGTTTTGTTTGGTTTTGGGCTTGGAGTAGGGGTTCTTGAGTTTTTTGTTTTTCTTCTTGCTGCGTACAGCAACCTGGCCTAAGTTGCTGGATTAATAGGGGTCTGTATATGGGAGTACTGAAACTGGGGTGTCTTATGCTTTAATGAAAGGATGGAACATTTATGCAAGTTGTGAAATTTAGTAGTACTCACCCCTGTAGTACTGAATCACTGTCCAGCAAAATCTGATGCTACCTCTTCTCTCCCCAAATTCTTCAACCTAAATGAAAAGAAAAATCAGCAAGTATGGAATCTCATTTCTGGTTTTAATATCACAGGTAGGGAATTCCTGAAACTGCATGGCTTGCCTTTTATGGATTTGGATCCTTTTTAGAAAAGAAACTCAGGGATGTGAAATGGAGACCCAGAATTTGGGGTAGAACCTTTTTTCCAAGTCTTTTTGAGGACCAGTGACTTGCACATTTAGGCACCTCTAACCCTCTTGCGTGTATAGATGATGGTGGAAACGGCACTGGATGCTTCAAGGGATAGGCACCCTCTCGAAGAGCGTTGTTTTCTTCAAAAATGCCATTTACCATTAGCTATTCACTAGCCTTGTCTCTTGAACAGCATTTCCTTTCTTCAATAGAAACTGAAGTGGAAGGAATTACTTTCTTGCACACTGAACAAGAGTGGAACTAACGCCTCCACTGCCAGTAAGGATTCTTTGGAGAAAATATGTCTTTATTCACGGTGCAGACTCTTTTCTGTTTCTACACCTACCAAAAAAGCATCATGGACTTGATAGAGGGACTGGGTAGGGATAATTCCTGTGCAGCTAATGCAGTAGACTTGAGAGAGTTTTTGAGATAAGCAGTACATATTCCTGCTCGTGTGGTAACTTCTGTGCAGATCTGCCAACCCTTCTTTGAACTTAAATACGCCCAAATATATGTGAGAAAGTAATAAATCTTGTTTGAGAAGGCCTGTAGGCAGGTAAGTAGGCTTGGGACAGGTTTGGGGTTCTGGTAGGCTTTGAGAATCTCGTGGTGGAAGAGACTGAGTTGAGCTGGTGTGTGGAGCATGCGGTGCAGCAGGGACAGGCATTGAAGCTCTGCTGCTGTCACGTGGCTCCTGCCAGTATCAAGAATCAGAAGTTTCAGTAACCTTGAAAATACAGTTTGCTTCATAAATGGGGAAGGGGGGGGGGGATG